>JAFIRS010002591.1:0-200185 GCA_018342105.1 Gonioctena quinquepunctata | reverse complement strand
GAACACTTTGGCTGGATTGTTTGGGAGGACTCCGGTTACACAGTTTCTGGGCCTGGATGTTGTTATTCATCGCAATCATTTTTCCCTTCGTTCATTTAGTCTGTTGTGTAAACAGAGAACTGAAGTTTTAGATTGGTAAATGCTACTATTTACTCATTTGAATTTTCTCAAATGTATCTTTTCCTTCACTCATTTAGTTTGCCAGGAGTGCAACGAGTTGAAGCTTTAGCTTTGTAAATGCTATAATTTACAAATATTTTGTTTGATTTGTATACTTTTCAACCTTTCGCCTTTTAGTATACAGGGCTGTTGAAAGTTAGGGTTGGGTTTTAAACTCATTTGATAGCATGCCTATTTAATTTTTTTGTGTGCCTGGGAATTTATAGTGTTTCCGAATTTTAATTTTGTAGTACCTTCAGCTTACTTTAAATACCTGGTTTCAGTTGCAATAGGATAAAAATTTGTAAACTTCTAGGTTTCCAAATTTTTACACCGGGTTGTGGTGGTGTGTAACGAATTTTTCGTTACTTCCTTATACATAACCAATTAAATAAAAAATTGGAAGCTCAAGTCATACCACATACGTCATATGTAACACTTTTAGTTACAGTATAGTGAGTATAAAGGAAACCACTGTTCATATTTCTTAACATTCATTTAATTATTTATTTTTCGATGAAAATATAAGCAAGAAGTGAAAATAAACCAACAACAAATTCACAACAAATGCTTGAACTGAGCTCCTTGGGTTAATTGACAATATCCAAGACGTCTGAATAATTCTTGGGTTACGTTTGACAACATCTCTGGTGTAATTCGTTGAATTTTAGTTCGAATACTCTTTTTCATGTACACTTTACTTTTTGAGTAACCCCAGAGAAAAAAACCCATGGGAGTTGAATCTGGGGAGCTAGCTGGACATTCAATCTGGCGTCGTCCAATCCAGCGATTCGAAAAGGTTTCATTGAGAAAATCTCTAACCACTCGAGTATAATGTGGACCTGCTCCATCCTGATGGAACCAAATAGTTGAAACTATTCGACCAGGTTCATTTATGTGTGGAAATGTTACAGTTTGATATGGAACTACATAAGTTTGTAACATTTCCAAATAATTTTCACCCGTCACAGTAACGCCAGAAAAATATGGTCCTACAATGGTATTGCTAAGAATCCCAGCCCTCACAGTTACTTTTTGGGAATATTGGATATAAGCTCCCAGGTCCAATTGGAATTTTCTGTTGACCAATAACGACAATTTTGCGTATTCACGGTTCCGTTTATAGAAAAAGTTGATTCGTCGGAAAATAAGACATCAAATTCAAAGCCACTATTTTGAACTTCTTGCATAATTTCACGAAACTCCATGCGTCCATCGAAGTCGTCTCCATTGAGTTCACGTATGAGTTTAACTTTATATGGATCCAATTTGGCTTTTCTTGGAATTTTCTGCACAGCACCATGACAGATCTCATTGTCCTCAGATAAAGTTGTAATTGAACAATGAGGATTTTCTTCAATTCCAAGTAATACATTCAATTGAGTGATTTCGGCAACGGCCACTCTAGGCTTATCCCTAACATTGCCAATCTCATTAAATTTATGTAATATTTTGCTTACCCTTTCAATTAAAAAAAAATGATGACATCATATCTCGTATGATGTTGGGTGGGAATCATTTTCCTCCAAAAAGGTGGAAAACTAAAATACAAAATCGACCTGTCCCAGCTTTACCTCCGAAAATTATTAACACGTAGCACACTTTATGAACGCACTGTGTATGAATAGATATATTTATTACTATTTGAATACTATCTTGAATTTATGAATTTCGACAAAAAAATCATAAACTCCGACCCCGAAAACCTCCACATTTTGACTAGAATCGAACCATAATCACAGAGATCGTCCACTATCTTGGAACCAGCCGCCATTTCGATTTTGAGAATCTACGACCCCAAAAACCTCTACATACCAATTTTGAAATAAATCGGACCATAATTACAAAACTCGTCCGCCATCTTGGAAACGCCATCTTGAATTTATGAATTTTGATAATAAATTCATAATCACCTACTACGAAAACCCCGCAAAGCAATTCTGAATAGAATCGGACCATAATCACAGAGATCGTCGGCCATCTTGGAGCCGCCATTTTGATTTTATGAATTCATAATCTTCGATTCCAAAATCAACCACATACCAATTTTGAATCGAATCGGACCATAAACACAGATCCTGTCCGCCATATTGAAGCCACCATTTTGTTTTTTTCTCTAACAATTCCATAATGCAACTATAAACACCTGCCAAATTTCACGTTAATCGGACAACTAGAAGTGGGTCAAATTTAACTTGTAAGATTTGATTATATACATCGGGACAGGTGAAACGAAATAAAAGCTTGTAAAAATTCATGAGGTCCAGACAATGACAATTATTTATGGTTCGTGCTGATAGAAGGAAATTATTGATCATGTCCATATCTTCGAACAAGTTATGAGAAAAATATTATCAAGTTGAATCTAACATTATGATTTTTCGGGGTCTGTCAGAGATCCCTCAAACTTTTGCAACTACCAAATTAGATTTTCTTTTTTTGTACATTTTGCGCCAAGCGTGTAATTTCGCAATTGCTTATGATATTCGAACTCCTGGGAAAATCCCGTTGACATGTATCTTTCAAGGAGATCATTGGTAAATTTTCAGCTGATCTAGTTGTTATGAATATCAAAGAACTATTTTTATTGGTGTATACTTACAAGAAACAAACAACTGATGATCAGGATTTGGCGAGCTAACCAAATTTCGTCGGTGTCACTATTATAAAAATAGTTGTTGAAATTCATCAGTATGTAGAACATTGCCATCAGAATAATGAACAATATCAGACTACCGAATAGGTCATTGAAAATTATTACTGATTGATGCGTTAGTTTGAGTACGATTTCGATTTTTCGTTCACCTCCAGAAATTTGTTGCGGTGGTATTGTTGTTGAGAAACTGTCATTATTCATCACAGTAGAATATATCCTGCCAAATAAACTTGTGATTTCTCGAACAGTACATATCACAATGATGATTCTAAATGCACAAAGAATATCATGGGTAGCGAGAATGATTGAATGTGGTGATAGTTGGTGGCACCCCAAATGAATTGCCGCAACTGCAAGTACACTCAAAAGTGTCAGTCCTATAACTGCATTCAGGTTAGAATTGACATTTGCCTCAAGTTCGTTGTCGATTTTCGAAAGGTTCCTCAGCAGTATATTCCACATTTTTTTGTGTCGAAGGGATCCATATGTACAAATGATGTTGAATATTACAGTGAGTATCATAGCTGTGGACATCAGAAATATACTGGTACCATTCCAATCAATTCCGGAAGGGGGATTCAAACCTAATTCAATAACACGAATTATCGTTCCAAAAGTATTAAGAATATTCCCAATAATGCAAATCATTCTCATTACATTTGTTTTTCCTTCATATGGATATATGCCTACTATTCTCCCTGAATTATAGTATATCTTCAGGAGACGTGCTCTTCTCTTCGATAAAATGGATTTTTTTCTATAATCCATCATTGATTCCTTATGGAATGAAAGAAGAGTTCTCACCACCCACTATCCACTACGGAATGGAAAATTTTGCCCGAAATTTTCTTGATATAAATGTATCCTAGGTAACCTGCAAACGTTCATGACTATACAAACAAACCATTTCATTAATTCAATTGAGAGGTTCTGACATGCTGACACTAACTTACCTTATTGATATAAGTTATTTCTGAGCAATGTTCATACTTCAGAGTTGATTTTCTCGTTGACCGCATTTGTAATTAATCCAATCAACAGAGACTAAATAAAAATTATAAAAAAAATCAAGACAAGCTTTTATTCATACAATTGCACTAAAAAGGAATAAATAATTTATTTCATTGTTTGATCTAGGTTATTCTGTGAGTAACAAGATTACCTATTTTGTATTTGCGGCAATCTTCTGAATCTGTTACTCACGGAATAACCTAGATCAAACAATGAAAGAAATTATTTTTTCCTTTTCAGTGCATTTGTACAGGGTGATTCAAAACTATTTTGACAAGCTTCAGGAGGTATTCCTCACAATATTCTAATATGAATTGTCCGAATAAATATATGTCTGGAAACTCTTCGTTTCCAAGATACAGGGTGTTGAAGTTTTATTTTTATTTTCGTTTTTTTTAAATAACTCTTGAAATACTGACCTTAATTAAACGAAAATTGGTATTGAGAGGTTTTTTGAGGTGTTGAATTCAAACCTGATGTTATTATTGCTCTTACTCGTAGGAGGCGCCACCTACACGTCTTTCTCTTTTTTGAAGATTCATAATTTTTTTGAGCGTACTTCAAGCACATTTTTCGGTAAAAAAATTATTTTTTTTATCTTATCTACGTATAAAACTTACCGTTGTTACAAGTCGCTATAAGCAACCGTTTTCTAGATATTTAGACTTGAAAATTTCAAGTCGATAATTTGATAATCGATGCGTGTTGAAGTTATTACCATTTTGCATTTTTCACAAGAATGCTTGGGAAATGAATTTGACGTTTGAGTAAGTAGTTTTGGTAATTACATATTATGTGACAGTTGAACGTTTTGTTGAAGTTTCTGTGAATTTTGAAACACTAATTTATAGAAAAAATGGATTATTTAAACAATAATGCTCATTTAGCCGATATGCATTTCGTTTATGACCTTGCGGATGCTGGCAATGCGCGCGAAGCAAGACGTATTTACCAGGAGCGATTTCCTAATCGAGTACTGCTTTCAGCTCCAACATTTACCAGTCTCCACCGTCGTTTGGCAGAAACAGGTAGCTTTAAGAGGGCAGCTTATATTATTGGAAGACCACGAGCAGTCCGAACCCCAGAATTGGAAGAATCTGTTTTGAACGCTCTCGAGGAGGATCCAGAAACAAGTACAAAAGTAATTGCTGAAGCTTTCAATTCTACTCAGTTCACAGTTTGGAGAATTATTCACGATCAACAATTTTATCCATACCATATTCAAAGGGTTCAAGCTCTTTTGCCAAGAGACTTTCCCCAACGCATTACTATGTGTCAGTGGTTTTTGAGAAAATTGGCTGGAAATCCTCAATTTTCAAGATATGTACTCTTCACGGACGAGGCAAACTTCTCCCGAAATGCTATCACAAACTCTCATAACAACTATGTTTGGGCTCTGGAAAATCCGCACGCAGTTGGTGGAAGACATTATCGGTATCAATTTTCTGTAAATGTATGGGCGGCAATAATTGATAATTACTTGATAGGTCCTTTCTTTCTTCCATTCCGACTGAATGGCGCAACTTACGGAGACTTTTTAGAAAATGAATTGCCGGGACTACTTCAGAATGGACCATTAGAAATTAGTATCCGCATGTGGTTTATGCATGATGGGGCTCCGGCCCATTTTAGCGTTGTAGCCAGGGAATTCCTTAACACTGTCTATCCAAATCGGTGGATCGGTAGGGATGTAGAAGGTCTCCAGATCTAAACCCGCTAGATTTTTGTTTTTGGGGACATTTGAAGTCACTAGTTTATGAAATTCCGGTAGCGAACGAGGAAGATCTAAGAAACCGAATAGTAGACGCCTGTGAAACAATAAAAAACCCACCAATGATTTTTGAGCTGGTACGAGATTCAATGACTAGAAGACTGAATTCATGTATCTTCGCTGAAGGTGGACACTTTAAACAATTTATTTGAATACAATTTAGTTTCCTTTATTTTATTTTATTCTATATATTCAAAATTTCTTGAAATAGAATGATGATATTTTTTGCAAATTTAATCAAAACAAATACAGATTTTGCACCCTCGACACAAAAATAATTATTTCAAACGTGTGAAAATAAATAGAATAGGTGGCGCCCCCTACAAAAAACCAAAACTACTTACTTAAACGTCAACTTCATTTCCTAAGCATTCTTGTGAAAAATGCAAAATAATGGTAAGTCCAAATATCTAGAAAACGGTTGCTCATAGCGACTTGTAACCGGTGCAGCTTTTTCACGTATGTATGATAGAGGAATTGATTTTTTTTCTGAAAAATGTGCAAGAAGTACGCTCAGAAAAGAAAAAGACGTGTAGGTGGCGCGCCCTACGAGTAAGAGCAATAATAACATCAGGTTCGTATTCGACACCTCGAAAAACCTCTCAATACCAATTTTCGTTCAATAAAAGTCAGTATTTTGAAACTTATTTGAAAAAAACCAAAATAAAAATAAAACTTTAACACCCTGTATCTTGGAAACGAAGCGTTTCCGGACTTATATTTATCTGCACAATTCATATCAGGCTTCTTAACCTAATTAAAGGCACAAACCTGTTTGAATGAGGAACCACTGACGACAGAGTGATACAATAGACCCCAGCTGGTCGCAGTGTCAAGGAAAGCTAAGTGCCAACCCTGTCTCTGGCTCGTCAGCTTTCAACCAACCAACCAACATCAGGTTCGAATTTGACACCTCAAAAAACCGCTCAATACCAATTTTAGTTTTATTAGGGTCGGTATTTCGAAAGTTTTTTGAAAAAAAAAGGAAAATAAAAATAAAACTTAAACACCATGTATCTTGGAAACGAAGCGTTTCCGGACATATATTCATTAGGATAATTCATATTAAAATATTGTGAGAAACCACCTCCTGAAGTTTGTCAAAGTACTTTTGAATCACCCTGTTCAAAGCTTGTCTTTAAATTATTTTTTTATAATTTTTATTTATGATTCTTCAGTTCTGTTTTCCATTAACAACTAATAAAAGCTTGTTTATGATTTTTTTTTTCGTTCATTTATTTTTTAGTATTTATGATGTTAAACTAGTTTAGTAATTTCTATCTAACTTATTTTAGAATTCTGACAAAAAAATCATAAACTCCGATCCTGAAAATCCCCAGATACCAATTCTGAATAGAATTGGACCATAATCACAAGAATTGTCCGCCATATTAGGGCCGTAATTTTTTTTCCCCAAAAAAAATTCATAATTCAATGTCACCGAAATTTCAAATGCATTGGACGATTAGGAGTGGGTCAAATTTAACTTGCAAGATTTGATTACAGACAGACAGACACTGGTACAGGTGAAACTGAATGAAAGCCTGTAAAAAAATCCTCTACTCCAAAAACCCCCACATACCAATTTTGAATAGAATCAGACCATAATCACGAAACTCGTCCGCCATTTTGGAGCCGCCATTTTGAGCTTTCGAATTTTGATAAAAAATTCATAATTTCCGACCCCGAAAACCCCTAGATACCAATTTTGAATAGAATCGGACCATAATCACAATTTGACTTCAGATTCGTGTTCAGAAATACCACCGAGCAGTCCGGAGATTAACACTATTAGGGTCAAGTTTATCTGACTTATATTAGTCAAGTTATCCAGCAGTACCCAAACAACGAAACCTATAAAACTAGACCTAAACTTGCTCGTATTTTGGTCACCAGACTGATTTGATATTTTTATTCTTCATTCTATTCCATTCATCGGTAGTGAATGTGCTTGCTCCTTCACGTATATATCCACCGAATTTACTTCTCAAATATGCTCGAAAGTCTGAATATAAACATTTTTTTGTATTTGGATGGTGCTCATCAGTATATAAAACATCTTTATTCAGTCGCTAATTTTCTAAAGAATGCTAACAGTATGCATATGCTAGTAGTACATGTTTTAAGTCGGCATCGCACGGTACGAGACTTGACGAGTTTGGCTAGGGAATTGTCGAGTCTTGTGTCGTGAGAACGGTCGACTCGCGTAGGATCGAGACTTGTCAAGTGTAAGCTTGAGGTGGCTCGACCGTTCCCATGAAATGTCGGTAAATTCCCAAATATCAAAGGCGCGAGGCTCGGTTAGCTGTCTCGTGCTGTCCAGAGTGTCTGCTAAGACGGGAGTTTGGTGGTGGCAGAGCATTGTTGAGTGTTGTTTTTATTATTGTGTATTAACATGGAATGGAATTCGGAAGCAAGCAAGTTATATGAGAAAAAAAAATATGTATATAAAAATACGCTTCTGCACATGTTATCCCCTCATCAGCGCTAACTATAACCACTGCACTGGACAAAGTATCCCTTCCTAGGCTTGTGTTCCAGCTTCTAGCCTCTGATAGATGACGAGTCGATGAAATTATACACGCCGTGAGACCGATTAGACTCGAGATTGCACAAATCTCACTCCTGTGCATCGAGCACAATCCCCCAGGCCAAGCTCGTCAAGTCTCGCGCCGTGAGACGCCGGCTTCAAAGGGAATTTGTGTAAACTCAAGGCCAAGTCATTGTTACGAAACTGGGATTCGTCTATTGAAATGCTCGACTAGTTATTGTCCGTTTATTGCACTTCATAATTACAACACAATAATGTACTCTGACACTTAAATAAATCAATTACAGTTCAAAATACCGCGCTTGATACTGCACTACTGAACCATACCGATCAAACAACTCATCGAATAAATAACTGTATATCGCTCGCGTGCGATGCAATTTTATAGTCGCGTCATACAATGCAGAACATTTCAGAGAGGTCGGTGCTGCGTCACGGTAATCTGCTTGAGGTGTTTACATATTTCAATGTTTTGTAGGTGGCCTCTGATGAGAGCAGTGGCGTAGTGTATTCGTTACAGTATTCTCTCCCTTTCTCATTTTGATCGTCCCAATCAAGAGCCATCGTTTCCAGATAAGCAAACTTCATCTTAGTCCTGGGGCTGAATCTCAACCTCTGCGTTGCTTGATGACCCGCACACCAAGTCACAGGACAATCGGAGTTCCCTTCCGAAGATAATGCTAGCTTGTTTGGATCGTGGACGGCTGCTCTGTTTATTATCCGCAATAGTGGAAGGTGTCTGCCCCAGTCCTTTTGATTTTTTTCAACAATCTTGGACAGATGTGCTTCCATAGTTGGGTTGAATTTTTTAACCATGTCGTTCGACTGTGGGTGGAACGCAGAAGTTTTGGTCTTCCTGGTATCCATCAGCTCACAAACTTTTTTGAATAGCTACGGTACGAAATTTCTTCCTAGGTCGAAATGTTACTTTTTTGACACACCGAATCTTGAGAACATGTTGTCCACCAAAGACATGCTTCTGGTCTGGGATAGCTTAGGCTGCTAACCATTTACTGAAATAGTCCATAGCAACCATCATCGGTTACAAGAATGGTCCAGCTACATCGATGGCAATCCGTTCGAATGGTGCCACTACGTTGTATTTCTTCATTTCTTACCTGGACTCTGTTCTGGGGCCTTCAATAGCGCCACACTCTGGAAATCTTCTGCATCAGCTTCCTAAATCATTCCGTCATTGAATTATTCCGTGCCTGATCTTGTCCAAAGCCTTGCCAACTCCCAGGCTTCACCTATCTTCCTCCAGAGCAAAACTAATTGGAAAATTGACGACCTCCCATCAGCTAACTCTTATACCCTTTTTGAGTTGCCATGTTTCACAACAAGAAATGTCATTGAATGGACATTGCCTAGAAGATTGGAATTTTGTCCGAAATATCAGTCCTAGAGACCAATTCGGTCTTTTTCCAAAGTAGAGAGTCCCCAATGTTTGGTTCGGTTCCTTGGTCCTGTCTCATGTGTGCGGTAGTCCAATCGTCTTGGTCTAATATCGAAACCTCCTTCATAGCATTCAACACCTTGCTTGACCATGCTTAGAGGCTTCTGGACACTGTCTTCTAGATAAGGCGTCCTCTATACTGTCATCCTGGGCGATGATCGATTTTAGAATGGTTCTGCTTTAGCTTTCCTTTCCATTAGCCATTTGTCCTTCTAGGTCTTTCATCTCCAGTAGCCACTAGGGCCTCATGATCGGTCCTGATTAGAAACGCCTCACCATGTAGGTATTTGTGGGAGTTATCTACTGCTCAGACTATCGCTAGAAGTTACTTCTGTTGACGTTCCTCCTTCTCCTGTCGACGTTCCTCTTGTTTTGCCATCCGCCGTCGTTCCTCTTCAATTCGTTTTTTCTTCCAGCAGTCGTCTCTCTTGCTCGACAAACTGCTGTTTGGTCATTTCCATTAGAGCGTATATCTCTTCGTAGAGTGTATTTTTTGTATCCACTATTGTTCTCGAATAGTCACTAAAATTCCCACTTCTGATACCAACTGTTACGAAACGGGTACGTTCAATGAAATGCTCGACTAATTATTGTTCGTATATCGCGCTCCACAATTACAACACAATAATGTACTCTGACAACTAAATAAATCAATTACAGTTCAAGATACCGCTCCTAACATTGCACTACAAAACTATACTGATCAAACAAATTACTCATCAAATAAATTACTGTGAACCGCTTGCGTACGATGCACGTCTATAGTCATCCGCCACATACTGCAGAACTTTCTGTGAACTTTCGGGAATGACCTCGATCCTTTTTAGGTCACATTTATCTGCTCAGGGTTTTTATATAGGACAGTCCAATATCTTGGCTGGCGATGTTTGATTGCAGCTGGGGTGTAGTGTATTCGTAACACTACGCTTTGAACTTGCCCTCTATATCTGGGTCAGACGTAATTGAGAACGTTTCAATATTTACATTTATCTTTAAATTCGGATTGTGCTGCCGTATACATCAGGATGCAGATTTATATTTGGTGGCCAACTTTCTGAAATATGCTAGCAGTAGGTACATTTTTGCATGGCTAGAAATACATGTTTTGTTCCCTGCCAATCCATAAATGTCATAGAAAATATGTGATTTATTATATTATTTTCAAAAACAAATTTTGTTCATTATATATACATATATATATATATATATATATATATATATAAATATAAATATATATATTTTCACTATACTGTTACTGTTACTACTGTAAAAGTCCGAGCTACGGTAAATCCTACGATTTTCCAGTAAACCCTAAGATTTACCAACTCTTTATGGTAAAGGTTCATTTCGAACTTTTACCACCATTCACGTGGTAGATCTTAGGATTTACCTCAAAGACACGGTGAATGTTGAAAAAAACTTGCAATAACGTGTTAATTGTTAAATACCAAATAATAAGAAGAATACTGATTCAGTTATATTAACCAACGTAAGCGTTATGTTTATGAGAAGATAATATTTGTTTTATTTCTTACTATTTAAGAAGTATTTTAGAGGTATTTTGAAATGACTGGTTACTAAAATTTAATAAATAAAAATATCAAATGAAATTATTAAAGGTAAGGATTTGACGATTAGTAATATAAATTATTAATAATAATTACTCTCATATGATACATAAAAATATGGAAGGTTTTGACTGATAGTTAATTGGAATAAATGATTAGAAATAACTCATTGTTTGATTTCCAAAACCGACATTCACCAGCCGTCACTGGTAAAACCCAGCATGTACTGAATTATAATGGTAGAAGCCCAAAAAAATTGTCCCTTTTTTATGAATCCTCACATTTACCAAATAATGTCGATAAATTCAAAACTGTACTGGTAAAACCTAAGATTAACCAATATACGGGTTTTCACAGTAACTCTACGAGTTTTATTCTTTTCTATTTTTCCTCTAAGATGTATACACAAATCAAAAAATTAAAAATCGCTGTAAATTACCATTCATGACACTCAGATACTATTTGACTTTTCCTTCCACCAACAAACAGTATTATTTTTTTAAATTGTATTAGGATTGAAAGGAGGATTTAAGAATGCTGGTTATACTTCTTTCTTTTGATTTGAGTCAGATTCCATAGAAATATTAGGAAGGGAGATTTGGATCCTTCACCAACTTTTCATTGAAAAGTTTAAAGTTTATACAAAAATAGAATGTCTGTTTCCTTGATTTGAGCCAGATCACATAAGAATATTGAAAGCGCTCAGAGAGATTTGAACTGTGAATTTTTTATTGTAGAGTTTGAGGTTTAGAGACGAATAGAAATGCTGTTTGTGTTTACCAGTGAGTGAATGTCCTATTTTTCAGAATCAATAATTAAATTCTGAAATCTGCCTTTTCGACTGGCCGCAACATCGTTTTTTTTCTTGGATTGGAAGCTTAATGATAGACATCAGCTATTTACGAACATACAAACAATGACTGGAGTGAGGCCGTTAGTATTCTGTTTCTACCGTGTTTCTACGAAACATAAAAAATATCAGGGTACACTTTCCCATTTTTGGGGAATTCAGAAAATGTCACCTCATACAACCACAAAATTCGTTATTGATTCTATTAGTATATCACTAGCTATGTTCATTTCATGAAATGATGATATTATGACCAACAAATTAAATTAAATCAGTGTCTTCCGAGAGCATTGTCCTCTGATGAATCTAACCAATTTTAATGTCGACAAAAAACATGATGAAACTTTGCCGAGCTCCACTCAGACGTGGGGTGCGGTAATGGAATATGAAGCCCCCCAAAGATGCCTCCCAAACGTCGGGAGTCGCTTGCAAATTAAGTTACATTCGTACAATGCCCTGTTTACATCGAGGGTTTTTAGTAGGAGACTAAACGCACTCAGAGGGAAACCGAGTAATTGATTTCGCAGCCCACAACTCCGCATCCCTATATTTGCTACTCGATTTGAAATGTAATTTTATTATTGCTTCTCTTGGAAGTACTTTGGAGTGTGATTTGCTCGGGATATTGTGCTGTCGTCGCGTCCACGTTAGTCCACCACTTTCGAGCCGCCATTTAGAATAATCATATGTATAGTTGAACCATTTATAATCGCAGAAGCATAAAAAACAAGTTTTGCAGTCTTGAAGCGGAATCCTTTGAGCAGCATAGGTGCGGATAACTAATTTCATTTAGATATTCAAATATTTTAAAAATACGTTAAAATAAAAAAATATGCCATAAGCGAGGAAGTATGTATTCATAGGCAATCGGATCATCATAATTTAATTTTCCTATGGTCGAAAAAAAGCCATATTTTCCAACAAAACACAACGGAACTATGAAATATTTCAAAACCCATTTCGATCTCAGACCAAGAGAGTTTATTCAATCTTGTTTTCCCAACCCCACCCCACGACATTATACCATAGGTCAAATGGGGTTCAACAAGCACTTAGCAGACTTTTTTCAGCTGTTCTTTGATGATAATTTATATACCAAGAATTGAAGTTTTCGTATTATGGAGGTTATGTGATTTTTCCACTTCAAATTATTATCCAAAATTGCTATAAGCGATAAAGTATGTATTAATAGGCAATCGGATCATCATAATTTCATTTTCCTAAGGTCGAAAAAAAGCCACATTTTCCAACAAAACCCAACAGAACTATAAGATATTTGAAACTATTTCGATCCCAGTCCAGAGACGCTACTGGCTTTTATTTATTCAGACCTCCTGAAACACATATGGAACTCGGGATTTATTCTTGGCGTCTCAACGTATCGACACACCTACAATCATTATCATTGGCTTGCGGTCCGTTTTGCTTGGCTCAGGCGAATCTACTCTAGGACTAGACAGCTGTCAGTCAAACCCACGTTGACTGTCGGCTCTTGTGATCTTCTTTTGATCTTCCGTTCGGTGACGGAGAATGTTCACAAGTAGTACACATTATGTTTCGTTCCGTTACTTCGCATATACGCTCGTATAAGCGAAGTGCGTTTTTGATTTGCTCCTTATAGAAACAGTTTCTGCAATTGAAAATGGTTAAACTATAGCACAGTAAAATTATATTTTTTGCAATCCTAAGTAGCATGTCAAATTCTGAGGCAATCGAATGAGTGGAAGTGGGTCAAATTCTATTTGCACGAATGAATATTGTAGAAAGATTCTGATGGATCAAACCTATGTATAGAAATAAAAAAAAAACGATCCTATTGCGGATTATCGAATATAGTATTCACGTTGATGAATGAATGAATAAACATATTCTTTAACCTTAGACGCATTCAATAACGTTTCCATAGCCTCAGCAAACAAGTAGCAGAAAATTCAAGTAAAAGTAAAAACAGTCCATCGGATTTCTTCCACAGTATCTGGGTTTACGAATTGTCAACACGTAATGAATGTGGAAGGCGGGTAATGTAGACTCCTCTTCTCAAAAATTAAATATTATTGATTTATCGTAGTTTTTTTCACGAGCAGCCGGACAATTTGAGAAAAACAAAACGTTGGCAGTAAAAAAATTGTAGATTAATAGTGTTGTTTTTCTCAAATTGTCCGACTGCTCGTGAAAAAAAAACTACGATAATAAATCCTCTGGACGTGAGAACCTAACATATTATTGATTTTTTTGAAAATATGATCAGGTATTCATAAAATCATCTGTGATTGAAAGGTGAATTTCATTCATTATCTTCCATCGTTCCAAATACCTGAACTCCTAGAAGGAGGAAACATTATAAATTGAATATTGGGAACAAATATGTTTCTGGTTATTGGAAAATCGACGATAAAAATTAAGCTTTTTTAACAGAAAACTATATTTTTTTGGCTAAAGCTCACACTGGACGTTGAACGACAGCTGATAAATTATGTGAAAGGACCCTAACATGAAAAAATATCTTGATGTGATCATTTGCATTATCATTAAGATATATGAATGAGGCAAAGAATAATGTTCCTCAAAGAAGGAGTACTCTCTAGAAATCACTTGTAACATTGATGCAGATTAATATAGTACTCAGTCGGTTCCAATAATAATGTCAACAAAAATATATTTCACGCTTTTTAATACGAGAGTAGACCGAAAAGTTTCCGACCTGATCATGAAGATGGCAGCACTCGTCAACAAGAGGTAGGGAATGTGTTTGCGTATCTTTTGAAAATTGCAGCCATTTTGGACGTGCAGTTGATGTTTGACAATCGTTTGAGTAAGTCGATGTCAGTGTTTTTGTGAAAATGGAAAAAATCGAGTATCGAGCTGTCATTGAATATTTCAGTGGATTTATGCAGCACCAATTAACAATTATCAAGTAACAATTAACAATTAGCAATTATAAGTCCAACCATCATCCTACAATGGCCGTGTTTATGCAGACAAGTAACAATTATCAATTAACCATTAACAAGTAGAAAGTTGGCCAACTTTAAACTTACTACTTTAATTGATCCAAATTTTCCTCTAGTGCGCAACTAGTACGCAGATGACCGTGGATTGGTCAGTGCGATGACGAAAGCTAAACCAACTTTAACTGAATAGAATATTCTGGTTTGTTTTTGTTGTGGGTTGTGGCGTCTTTTGGAATTTCATTCGTTTGTGAAAATATACTGTAGAAATGGAAATTGATGATGCCATTTTGATCAACCTCGTTCGGCAATTTCCCGTGTTGTATGGACTTGTGCGCATGCTTACTTTTTTCCTTAATTGTTAATTGAATGTGCATGAATTCCATCATTTTCGTTACTTGTTAATTGCTAATTGTGAATTGATAATTGTTACTTGATAATTGTTAATTGGTGTTGCATAAATCCACCATTAGTTTTTGAAAGGCAATACGCCTACGCAAATCAAAGACGGGTTGGTTTTGGGTAGCTGAATTCAAACGTGGCCGTACCAACTTGGGAGACGATGAACGTTCGGGACGTCCAAAAACTGCAATCACTGACGATACCATCGCTCAAGTTTACCAAATGGTGCTAGACGACCGTCGAATTAAAGTGTGAGAGGCAGCAGAAGCTATGGATATGTCCAAAGAACATGTTGGTTGCATATTGCATGAAGAATTAGGCACGTGAAAGCTGTCCGCGCGTTGGCTCCGCGTTTGCTCACTTTAGACCAAAAACGTGTTCGAATGAACATTCGCAGTTAAGGAGCAATAAATCAGAGTTTTGACGCTGATTAATTAGTGTAAATGAAACTTGTATACATCATTATACCCCAAAAACAAAAATCCCCTGAAAAAATGGACTGCGAAGAGGGCACTGGCTCCAAAAAAACTGTTTCTCAGACTGGGAAAGTGCTGGAGACTATATTTTGGAATAGTTAGCTCAATTTTCAAAAAGGAAAAACAACTACAGGAGCATACGACGCATCATTACTTAATGAGCTCAAGGCAAACATTGCGGAAAATCGGCCACAATTGCAGAAAAAAAAAATCACCAAGACAATGCGCCGTCTCACACTTCGGCGGTTGTCAAGGCAAAAATCTACTAATTACGGTTTTAACTGCTTGACCACTCTCCTTACTCACCAGATCTAGTCCCAAGCGACGTTTTTCTGTTCCCTAGGCTTGAAGTTGTCGTTAACAATTATTTCACTGAGAAAGACGACGAATACTACTTGGACGAATTGAAGAGATGGGAGCATCGCTAGGAGAAGTGTGTAGACTTACAAAGAGACTATGTAGAAAAATGTCATCCAATCCGGCAGATTTATCGTTTTTTATTACCATTAGTCTTTGTTTCAACTCGTGAACATTTGATATAATATGAGGTAGGTGTGGCAGTGAGTATTGTCAAGGTAGCTCAAAGGATCCAGTTGAGATACTAGATTGACTGTCGAATTTTTGGCAATTGAGCAGTAGTAGTTGTTCAAGGTATTCGGGTTGATGTTAATAAACTCAGCTGCTGTCGATATACTTCCTTTCTCCCGTAATTAATTTATTATTGCCCATTTCTCTCTAGGTTTGTTTTTCGATTGTTCAATTCTGTTTGAGTAATAATCATTCGCAGCCATTTTAACTAAATTTCTATGAAGACTCCTTCATTGAAATATTACAAAAAATGAATATTTGATATGAACTTCTAATTGAACGCAGGGATCTAAAATGTTCTGCCGAAACTTTCAACCCTCTTGTTGTGTTAATGGCAAGCATTCATAAAATGAATTCACTTGTAATACCACCAGAGGTTATAAAAATTCCCGAAATAATTTAACCTCGTGTAGTATTCGGTAAGAAAATTCCTCGCCAGATTGTGTTTGAAAATTAAATAATTTTAGCATTTATTTTTTGACTCTCTACAATGCCAATAATTTTTTTTTTCGACAAGACACTAGCAAAACATAGAATGTTTTGATTGACTAAATTGTTCAGTTGCCATGGTAACTAGGTGAAACCTTAACCTAAAATGTACTTGAGTTCCGAATCTGTCAAGCGGCACGATATGAAAAAAAAATTTTTTGCTTCGGTCAAGAAAGTAAAGAAAGTATTCGTCAGGAGATTCAGCAGTTAACACCCGCGAATACTAGGAAATCCAAGTCAAGCATATGGAGGCAGTTTACAAACTTTTGCGAAGAAAAATCGTATGATTTTGATAGAGCGGATATACCTGTGGAGGAACTGGGGCTTATTCTTGAAAACTATGGGTTCAAAATGCGGAAAAAAAAATCCAAAGACTTCAAGGTGAGTGTAGTTTCATGGAATTTCATAGCCAATCAGTTGCAAGAATATTTGTTTAAAAGGTACAATTGCAAATTTAATCCATTTTCTGATATAGAATTTGAAAACGCAAGAGCTGCAAAAATGCTAAGCGTCGGAAGTTACAAAAGGACCCAGCCAAGATAAAGACAAGTTCATCGCCTCATCAAAACCAACCGTTTATTTTCAACTCCCAATCCAACTGGCAGCACCCCAACTCCAAAGGTTGTTACAAGAACAGTCCGGCTGGACAAAATACGGTCTCCTTCTGGTTCAAATCGGCGGCATCATCAATTGGAATTGACGTCAAAAAGGTCAAAATAACAAATCACTCTGCGAGAGCCACTGCTGTTTCAACTTTAGCCAAAACAGGAATTGGTGAACAGCAATTAATTAAAATAACAGGACATGGAAGTAGTCACTCAATGAAATCATATCTGCAGATAGATTCGAGTCACCATCAGGAAATAATTGATGCAATGAGGTCTGTTTCAACTTCTGTAAAGTCAAGTGATGAAGCTCTAAAGCAATAACGAGCCATCGCTTTCAATCAAACTCCCGCTATAGTTTATAATAATTGCGTTTTTCATATAAACAATAATTACAATAGTCAAAATGATATAAATAATTGATTATTATTTGAATATTTTGTCATTTTATGGCTACCTGAATTAAAAACTAAAAGCTGGTTTTTTTATTGTTTTTTTACTACAAAAAACAAAGAATAGTTGGGAATTCCCTATTCATTTGATTTTCATATGGGTTCATGACCAAATTTAGTTTGCGTCGCAGTTTCGGCACCAATAGATTCCTAGCCTATAATTCCTTAATTTCTACCTGTTGTTCTATTGTAGTACCAGTTTAGAATGTAACATATTATATTCTTCCATTTTTTATCAACTTTGGGTTACTACAAGTGGTAGAAAATTATAATTTCATTAATTTTTCATATGTAGGTACATATTATAGTATAGATGCAGTTTGGGCACCAATGGATTCTTAGCTTATAAATTCTTAATTTCTACTTATTGTAGTTGCATGAAAATACCAGTTTAGAACATAGCATATTATATTCTGATATTTTATATCAATTTTGGGTTACTACAAGTAGTAGAAATTTTAAGGCCTATAAGATGTTCATTTCTACTTATTTTAGTTGCACAGAAATACCATTTTACAATGTAGCATATTATATTCTGAATTTTTTTAACAACTCTGGGCTACTACAAGTGGTAGAAAATTAAAATTTTATTAGTTTTCTATATAGGTACATAAACAGGTTTAGTTTCGTCACCAATGGATTCTTAGCCTATTAATTGTTGATTTCTACTCATTGTAGTAGCACAAAATCATTATTTTAGGACTTAAAATATTATATTCTTTCATTTTATAGTTACTTAGAGCTACTACAAGGGTTAGAAAATTATAATTTGGAAATAACATTTTAAGATCGAACATAGTTCGTTTTTCAATTTTACATAAGTTTTGAGTCATTACAAGTGCTAAAAAATAGATTTTTTGCGTTTTGCATTCATAACCAGCGTCAGCGAACATCATAGGGGTACCATCGTATTTTGACAGTACAAAACGTCAGCAAAAACTCGTGTTTTGTAGTTAATAGTTATTCGTTTTACTAGGCAGCGAAGTGGTAGATTGACTGCCGTGGCTGAAGGAAATTATAAACGATTTATGGATTATTGCATGGATAAATATGCGAAGACTTTTTCGGAGAATGTAATACTTTCTTATTTTGCTGGATTATCTAAAACAATGAACACTTTGGTCTGTATATTCCATGTTGAAGGAAACTATGAATGTTAAAAATGGCGTAGATATAGGAAGATATTTTAAGTTGCGGGCATATTTGAAACGGGCATCCGAAGGCTACAAGGCAAAGAAGTCCCGAATTTTCGAAAAACAAGATATTACAAACTTTATACTGGATGCTCCAGATGATGAATATTCATTAGCAAAAGTAAGTTTTAAATAAGATATTTATACGATGAAGTGAAAATATTATAATCCATTCTTTTAGGTTGTATTGATTTTTGGAATTGCGGTTGCATGTCGCTGCGACGTACTATTGAATTTAAAGTTAGAAAACATTAAAGATATGAACAATAAACTATTGGTATCTCTATTGAACACGAAGACGAAGAATTCTTCTTTCGTGATAGTGGAATATTTAGATGTTGTTAGACAATATATAGCTCTTCGGCCTGCTGAATTAAAAGACACAAGATTTTTTTTCAAATACGTAAAAGGTAAATCCGTAAAGCCATCTGTTGGTATAAATAAATTTGGTAAAATACCTCAAGAAATAGCTGTCTATTTGAAGTTACCGGATGCTAAAGAATATACATGGTGGGTGGAAATCCTCAACTATAACAGAAGGGTACATTGAGGATTCAATGGCAAGTAAAACCAGTATTTGTGAAAAAGTTTTGTTAAATGTTGGAACTACTTATGAGGCGAATCAAACTGGTAATATAGTGAATGTAAAGAGAACGATATTTGAGGGAAGAAAAGGTGGTCTATTTATTCAAAATTGTAGTAATTTAACTATCAACTGAAAATATGTTTTTTTAAATTCTTGTTAAAAGTATTATGTAATAATTGCTAATAACTGGGTTTTTTGTCAGAAAATGTCAAATGTTTTATTCCCATTGAGAATAATTATTTTGCTGCCTAGGCAGGAAAGTCCTTACTTTGCTGCTTAGGCAGGAAACGTAATACTTTGCTGATTGATATGTGTCAGCAAAATTATTATTTGCTGTCAATCAAAGAAAGAAGGATATTGTGCAGTCAAAACGAACGCAAACCTTTTTGTTTTAAAAATGTATCGATTTGAAAATCATGCTATATGTAAAATATGCATAAAATGGTCTGATGTAATGATGGATCATCGTACTATGTCTTATTTACCCGCATTAATAGAAGATTGTGGTTTCTATTTGAAGAAAAAAAATTTGTTACGCATTGTTCTAAACTACTCAAAATTGAAAGTGATAAATGGTGAATAAAATAGTTTCTAAATATTATGTATATTTTGTTAGACATACATATTTAATTTATTCAATTCAAAGTTCAGCTTTTTCGCCTTTAAGAAGAATATAAAAAACAACTATAATTCTAATGTATCAAAATTAAATGAAAAAAAAAAACCAGTATTTTCAAAAAATATGATTCTGTCATTAAAACGTCAAAAAATTTCCGATTTGATTCGCTGTTGGGTACCCAAGGGAAAAAATCCACTAAAATACATACGTTGCCATGGTGATCTATCAAAACCAATTTGATTGGTTGAATATTAAAATTCTTCGAAATATAGTAACAGGGTCAGAATTATTATATCATTCCAGTTCGTCTTTTCACATGATAGTTTGAATTTGTCGTAGTTTTGTTTACTGAAGATTATACCTTCTCTGAATTCAACATTTTTCTTCTCTCTGTTGTTGAGTGAGAATTTGAATTGAATTGCTTCATGATCAGATAAGCCTACAGGAATAATCCTCGTATCTGATTTGTCAGTAAATTTTGAGCATACATAATCAATTACTCTAGCAGTATTGGCTGTGATTCCAGTTGGCTCGTCATTATGCATTTTCTGATTAAAACTAATGAATAAATTCTGTGTGATATTAGTAAATTTGTAATTTTGGGGGAAATCTATATTGAAATCTCCCGCAAGAATGATTTTCGATTTGAGTGGTAGACACGATAAAATAATTTCCAGCATTTCAAGAAATAGGTATATATCACTTGTTAGACCTGAAGCAGCTCTATAAATGCATATTATATACAGTTTATCATTCTTATTGTGAGCTATTGAAAACTCAAATTCACCCTGAACTAACATATTATCATAATTGTGTACATCAACTAATAGATAATCGTCCAACATATTTTTATGTATGAGAATCATTGTTCTTCCATGTAACATTTGTTTTCGACAAAATTTCGAGATAATCAGGGATGAAACATGGTTCATGATTCAGTTACCAAATGTTCTGTCAAAAGTAGATATGTTGGAAATTTCTCAGATTCCAAAAATATTGAAAGTTCATCAATTTTATTACGAACAGACTGGATATTCGATAGAATCAGCGTAGTATTTTGTTGCTGACTTTTTGTAGCCTATAGGAGTGTTTGGTTGGTGATTTGACTGTTATTGTACGGGAACTCACCTCGAAAAAACTGCAGTGATTCATTTGAGGTAACTTCAATTCTGTTAACAGTTTCCATAGCAAATTTATGTGTCCGTTTTGATATATATGAGTTTTTTTTAGTTTTTCAATCACTTCGAATTAACTACCTTTCTGTTCTTGGCCAGCTAAGAATGTCAAGGAACAATTTTTATTATCTCGTTTAAACTGTTTGATACGATTCCAAATAATCCTGTTAATATTTTTGTTAGTCAGAGAAAGACATTCTGTTATTATTATCAGGTTGGTAAAATTGCTAAGACCTAGCGTATTTTTCAAAAATTAGTATAGTGAGAACCTACTGCTTATATTTTCAGTATTGAACATTCACTATCCATATTTTCAAAATTAAATTTTTTTAAATCAATGATCTGTACATTTTCAATTATTTCATATATTGCCTAATCTCAGCCATCTCATCGAATAAGTGATTATTCTCGACCAACCATAAAGATATTGGTACGCTTCACTTTATTTTTGGAATTTGAGCAGGAATAGTAGGAACCTCCCTAAGAATTTTAATTCGAGCTGAATTAGGAAATCCCGGGACATTGATTGGCAACGATCAAATTTATAATGTAATTGTAACATCCCATGCTTTCATCATAATTTTTTTTATGGTTATACCAATTATAATTGGTGGATTTGGAAATTGACTAGTCCCTTTAATATTAAGTGCCCCAGACATAGCATTTTCTCGAATAAATATAATAAGATTTTGATTACTTCCTCCGTTGTTATTCTTTTTAGGCCTCGTATTTTCACCTCCGGTTATACAAGTAATAAATTAACCAACGGTTAGAATTTGCTTATGTCTACCGTTTATTGATAACGCAAAAGCACATTCTGACCATTGGTTAATTTATTCCTAGTATAACCGGAGGTGAAAATACCAGTCCTCAATTATACGGAAAATTGTAGAAAGGGGAGCTGGGACAGGTTGAACTATTTTTTGACTTCATTCAGCTGGAATTTCTTCTATCTATGGCTGATGTATGAGCGGTTTCTGAGTTAGAAAATGAAATGCATCAATTTGCTTGTCCCTATGCGAAATAAGCCGTTGAAGAGTAGTAGGATTATCTTGTGGGCTAGAAACATCTAATATGCTAAGAACACATTTCGTTGTTTTCAACATAAACAATTTTGACACTTCTTTAGTTAGATACGTGATATTATTTACGTTATAAAAACTTGTTTATTAAAAAAAAATGGTAAATTCCACAAATACCGAATTAGCAGACATGCATTACTTGTATTGGCCTGCTGACGGGAACGCATATGAAGCCAGGCGACTGTATCAAGAGCACTTTCCAAATAGAATGGTTCCTGATGCTCGAACCATTTCAAGCACCCACAGAAGGTTATGTGAAACAGGAAATTTTGAGCTAAATCATCACTTGAAAGGAGCACATCGGACTGCAAGAACTCCAGCAATTGAGGTAGCTGTTTTAAATTCAGTTGACGAAAATCCTGAAATGAGTTCGAGGCAAGTTGCCAATAATTTGAATATCGCCCATATTCTAGTATGGAGGATTCTCCATGATTATTTTTTATATCTCTTTCACATTCAACGGGTTCAGGCTTTACTTCCACGAGACTTTCCATTACGAGTGAATTCCTGCCAATGGTTTCTCCAAAAAGTTACCGAAAATCCTTTATTTGACAGGGAAATTTTATTCACGGACGAAGCTAGTTTTACTAAATACAGGATCCGAAATTTTCATAATTATCATTTTTGGGCCGAGGAAAATACGCATGCAATCGTGGAATCTCATCACCAGTAGCAGTTCTAATTAATTGTCTGGGCTGGAATTATTGGAGATCACCTAATTGGACCTTTTTTACCACGCAGATTGAATGGATATAATAATCGCCGATTTCTTGAAGATAACTTGACAATTCTTTTGGAAGATGTTCCTATTTTAATGAGAAATCGCATGTGGCTCATGCACGATGGTGCACCTGCTCATTTCAGTGCTCTGGCACGCGAATATTTAAACCAAAACATTCATAATCGCTGGATAGGTCGTGGGGGAACGGAGTCATGGCCAGCTAAATCCCCAGACTTGAACAGTCTTGATTATTTTCTTTGGAGACATCTTAAGACTTTGGTTCACCAATTCAAACAGAGGAAGAATTGCGAAACTGCGTAATAGTTTCCTGTGAAGCAATAAGGAATACTCCAGGGATTTTCCAAAGAGTACGCGAGTCAATGACGAGGAGGGCTGAAATGTTCCATTTTTTTATCAAAAATATGACAGGGCATGTGAACAGAGACGCCACTGAAAATTAAGAAATTCTTTATCATGGAAAGAATTTATTTTCATGCGTATTTTGCGTGTACCAAAATTCAAACAAAAAGCCAGAGCGATTTCAGAGATATTGGAAAAAAACTGATTTTTTTCTTGAATTTCAACATCCTGTATCTCAGAAATAAATGGGTTGCGGACATCTGTTCATAGGAAGAATTTTTCTTAAAATCATCCAAGAATTATCGCCCTTTAGGATCAGCATTCAATTATGAAACACCCTGTATAGTAGCCATTATTTGGCATTTTATTACAACACATAAACACAAATTCGTTGTTTTTTGAGGAGCACTTAGTAGTACGTAGTACTACGTAGTACAAATTCTCATGCACCCCATTGATAAAGGGATTGCAATAAATCCACGTAGTTTTTTCATGTCATGAATAATTCCTACCCCATATTCAAATTGGTTCTTATCGGCACTCAGACTCCAAACTATCCCGAATAAAAAATAATGTCACACGAATGCGTTTTTTATGTTATAAGAAACTCCTTCATGGCGTGGATTTCGAGGGTTTCCTTCTGCCAACGTATAAAGTGCTCTGAAAAGAAAACAAATGTCGGTCTCTGGTCACTCTCCGTCGACTTCCGTCATCAATCAGGGTTGGTTAACGTCACTTTTCTCAAGATATCTGTGTTTACCTCCTGAAAGCCCTGATTCCATATATTGCAAAATGGATTTCCTTCATTTATTTTGGTTTGATCTGGACGGACACACGGCAGTGATTCCGCCCTCTGGAATTGGACATATTTGACTGTATTTTCAGGGCTTCTTCAGGAAAAAATTGTCAATCAAATAAAAAATCATTTGGAAACGGATAAGTTTCGCAAGCTGTCTTCTCGCAAAGTGTTGCAAGAATGGTTAGCACGGGCACGTATTGCGAAATTCTTATAAGTGCTTGTTGAACAGAGCAGCATTTTATTGAATTGTTGTAAAGAGATCGACAAAATACCAACATTTCCACATGAGGTCAAAATTCTGGAACGAAAATCCTAGCAAAAAGCGGTGATTTTAAAATCATCAAGAAATTATTGAAATGTCCTTCATTTCACCATACTCAAAATACAGTACTCGGCATTTGAAGCTTTCTCCTTGTAAGGTCAATTTCGACATGATGATATCAACTCAATAGTTAAAAATAAATAAAAATCGGTTGGTACGATAATGAGGTACACAACTACTATTACTACGAGACAAAAATCATAAATTTTTCCAATTCTCGTTGATAGTATGAAATAATATCTTAAGTTTTGAGAAGCATATTAAATCATTTATGAAAAAGCAATTCGAAATTTCCGTTGATCTAATCTTATATCAAATAAATGTATTTTGACATCAATGGACCACCTAAGTCTGACGTCACAAAAGGGAGAACCTTACGAACCTTTCCATCGAAAATGCAAATGCATGATAAATGCCCATAAGTAATTTTTATTCTTCAGTTTATTCGTGCTTGTGTCATAAATAAGGGTGGATATAGTAATATTTTGTTATAGTTAGGCCAAATTTAGGAATTCCCATAATATGTTGTAGAGAGGTAAGGATTTTAACATATTTATGGCTTATTCAACAGAGTTGAGGTTATGTCATTGTCTTGTTTGGATTTTCATTCTGTATGTTTTGCTTAATTTTTTCGTTTTATTTCCAGAATTCTAGCTTAGAATGACTTCAAAATACGTTTTAAAGCTTTCTAGCATCAATGAGTTCCTGGATAATAACAACAAAATAATTAAAAAAGGAGAAACTGCATTGGATTCTTCCATTGCAAAACGGTGCAATTTAATGCTGATTTGATGATAATTAGAGGAGAAATACATGCCAGCATGAAAGATAAATAAACATATAATGAACATGTTTATATTACCTCTGCCCCAGGGAGATAGGTAGTCCATTGTAAAAAAGCGCATATTTTTCGAGCAATGTACAAAAAATGTTGCAGCAGTTGATGAGAATGTGCATGGCTTCACAAAGTGTACAAGATGAAATTGGATAATTTTATCTTATTGTATATACATACGACGTTTCGACAAAATCACATTTGACATCTTCAGGAATTAATCAAACGTGGAATATATATATATATATACATAAATATATATATATGTATGTTTGTTTGTAACCGACACTTTTGGGCGCGATTTTGACCCACTTCCAGACGTACGACTGATTTGAAATTTGGCAGGTGTACATAATTCCGGTGACAATGCATTAAGAAATTTTTGTGTGGGAAAAAAACAAAATGGCGGCTCCAATATGGCGTTCGAGTTTTGTGATTATGCTTCGATTCGCTTAAAATTGGTATCTGAGGGTTTTCGTGGTCGCAGATTATGACTCTTCTGTCAAAATTGAAGAATTCAAGATGGCTGCTCCACAATGGTGGACGAGTTTTGTGATTATGGTCTGATTCTATCCAAAATTGGTATGTGGGGGTTTTTGAGGTCGACTATTATGATTCTTCTGTGAAAATTGAAAAATTCAAGATGGCGGTTTTGAATGGCGGCCGAGTTTTGTGATTATGGTCTGATTCTATTCAAAATTGGTATGTGGGGGTTTTTGGTGTCGGAGATTATGATTATTTTGTCAAAATTGAAGGATTCAGGATGGCGGCTCCAAAATGGCCGCGAGTTTTGTGATTATGGTCCGATTCTATTCAATATTGGAGAATAATAGTTGAAAAAAATTAATAATGATGATAATAGTTTGAAAAACTAAAAAATTAAAGAGTTGAAAATAAATAATAGTTTAAAAAAACTAAAAAACACGCTTTTATAGAAAACCAGACTGAAAAAATGGAAAATAAGAAAACAAATTATTTTATTTAAAAAAAAGTGTGGGGTGCATGGTATCAATAATTATATAGTACATTACACACCTAGGGCAGTAAAGTAAGAAATATCGCAGATCACAGATAATTGTTGGCCGAGGCGATACCATGCACCCCACGCTTTTTTTCTTATTTTCAATTTTTTCAGTCTGGTTTTCTATAAAAGCGTGTTTTTCAGTTTTTTTGAACTATTATTTTTCATACGCTTTTTTGGTTCCATGCAAAATACAATTTTGATAAATATGCTAACATTTCTCGTACCCTTACGTGAGTTTATTAAAAATTCTCAATAGTAATGCGGATGAAATAAAAAAAAATATTTACTCAATTTTATTATTCCATATAGCTTCTTTTAGGTGATGAATAGATTGAAAGGGCCAAATCTCGACTTCCAAATTACCTTAGATTTTGCTGGTGAATCTGACGAAAATTTTACAAAATTTCAATGTAAAATTACGCCAATTTTGCAAACCATAATTTAGGTTGGAATAATGTAGACTTTATGAATCGTCTCACAACTATCTTCAGGTTCAAATTGAAACATTGAAGAAAACAACATACTGCATGATGGAAAAAATGAACAGTCTCAAATTTGAAAATTATTCTAATATTTCGAAAGTAATTTTAACCTCTTACGATTGGAATTTTGAAAAAAAAAAATATTACGCACTTGGAATGCTACTCTTTTATTAAATTTGATTTTACTATTACTCATACTCTTCGAGATATAACCTGTTTTATAATATGGGTAGGTATTACCGCCTGAGGTGCAGAGGCCAGACATAAAAACTACTTTTAATCTTGAATTGTTTTTTAATTAAGTTGATTCATCTTGCCGTTTTGAAAAAAAACAGATTGGGAGAAAAATAATAATAAAATTATCAGGGATAGTTTCAACCCCTCAGGATTTGAATTTTGTTAAATCCTCTTTTGGTACGCCCTACTCCTGCCATTAACCTTCATGCAAAATTAAATGACGTCAGTTTAGCCAACCATAATGTTCGTTGAGATAATGTATTCTTTATTTATCAACACTGAACTTTTTCCAGTTTCTAGTTGGAACTTTACAAGGAAACAGTATATTAAACAATCAATTATTTTAGAGATGAAAATTATTCATATATTCGGAGAGAAGTTTTAACTGCTTGTGATTCGAATTTTGGAAAATCCTTTCTCAGTACGTACCTATACTTGGAATGAAAAAAAAAACACATTCTTCTATTACTTGTACTCTTTTAGATATAACCTATTTCATGATACAGAAATGAAAAAATTTCTTCTTGGGCAAAACATAAAATGAAATTGAAGAGGACTGCTGTTTTTTTTCATTAACAGCTACATGGATTGAAATCATTCAAATATTTAGGAGGTTGTTCCAACACATTGGGATCCAAGCCCATTATCACAAAATACAGCCGGTTCTACCGAATAAATCCTCCATCTTCAATATATAGATCCTAACTTTCCATGTCTGATTCAGATTGAGGTTGGGTTGTTTGTTTTTGATGATGAGAGGATAGTTTGCTTGTGTAACTGTTGAAAAAGGAGGATTTTTTTGGTAGAACGGGCTGTATTTTGTACCAAATTGGACCATAAATGAGCGATTTAGTGTTTGTTGTTTATGCTGGTTAAAAGAAGGATGCCTTGTGAGTGATTTCTGTGCGATGAAAGAAGACGTAAGATAAGTCATACGGCTATTTTACGGGACCAGGAGTGCACTAACTATTCACTTTGTCTGTTATTCCGACGCAGATTGTGCCAACGATAAAGATTGAAGTCCATTTCAAGATATCTCCTACAAGTTTCTGGATCAGCACCGTGGTACTTTCTTAAACAAAATCCGAGTACTCAAGCTTCTACTGAACTTATTTGGTGCAAAAATACTTCCAGATTTCAATATTGAGAATATTGAACTTGTATGGAATACAACCAGTCATGCATTCATCTGTTGAATAAATGGGGGCATCGCAGGCTCAAACATATTGATGTAGAGTATATTAAGATAATGTCATTGATGTCAAGTATATTGAATCCAAAAAACAGAAAGCTGTTTTTATAACCGATCCGTTGATTCTAGATGATTTGTGAAACTCCGTTCCAGCTTAGGGGTCTGCAGGATTTAGTTTCATTTTCATGTCGCTATTTGAAATATATGAATTTAATATAGAGAATAAAAAGTTAATGTCATGTTCTGAAACTTTTATCAAATTCATCATTATCTTATGATCATCTTTGTTATTCATTCTGTATTATTGATTTGAGTAATTGAATATTTTCCAATAACAGATAATCTCAAAAGTTCTCTAGTCTGAAAAATAATATTTCGTTATGTCCAGAAAATAATTTCATTAAAATTCTGCCACAAGAAAATCATCAATAAAGTGTGCTTATGTTCTTCACTTTAAGGTGAATTTTCAACTTCAATTGTGAAAGAAGACATAAGTAGCAACTAATTTCATACTGAAGCATAAATTAAGTCTGAGAGTTTTCATCCATTTTCATATCTTGAGCTGACGATTGTCCTTGGAAAACTCTGTACAAGTGGTAATCCGAAATCACACCTCCTAAATTATATTGTACCTCAGTTATCCGTCACAATCCACTTTTTTGGGATAATGTAGCATTGCCAATTTCTGCCTTCACGAAAGATATCGATTGAACCTTTATGCAGTATGAATAGCATTAAAATGAAGGCAACGGAAAAGATACATTATATAGCTACCCCATATAAAAGGAAGTCATTAGAGCAAATATCCTGGGGCATTAGGATCATACAATCCAGTTGAGTTTGTCATTGGGATGTGATTCAGGAGAGTGGGAGCCCATACTTATGTTGTTCTGTACTAGTCAATGAAGGAAAATAAACTTGGAGCTGGTTTTAGATCATAAATATTTTGAACGTAAAATCTGTTCATTCAATTCAAAATACATTTTGAAATTTCGAACAATCAACACTACGGAATTTTTCCTTCATAAAATGATGTCCATAATTATAAGAAATACGTGAGCTTTTATTTGAAAAGAATAGCCCAGATACCAATTTCCATGGCTCCAACTCCAAAACTAATGGAAAATGAAACCCCCCATTCCACACATTTAGGGTTTGAATTTCCAAAAACACTGAAACACGTATTTTTTCATTTGTAACAAAAACCCCAATACCAATTTTTATTATTACCTCAACTCCAAAACTAACAGTACTCTTATACAAACTTTCAACCCCCTGTTGGGTTCAATTTTCAAAAATGTTTCTTTATTTGAAAAGAAGAGCCCGAAGACCAGTTTCCATGATCACTGGATATACTGGAGACAGTATATCTTACAAAATAACTTTTTTATAGTATTAAATGATAATTTAAAATTTTTAAAAAAAATTATGGGATCATCAGAACACTTGAAAGTTATACGATTGTTAATTAACTAATTTTTATCCAATCTCTGTTTTTACAAAAGTCGACATAAAAGTTTAAATAATTGACTTATAAATTTGCTTGAATTGCTTCTTGGAGCTCTCTTTATATACATATTCAACAAGATCACGTGATGAAAGTTTATTAAAGTTTTATATTTTGCTTGTTATAATTTTTTTAATTGAACAAAAAATGTAATATAAAAAAAACTGTTAAAAAATTTTTGTTGACAAATGTTATTATACAGCTGTTTTTGCACATGACAAAAAAATGTTTACGTCATTTGTCAAGAAATTGTTTATAAACGAATATAATATTTTAAAAACATTATTTCTTACCATTTTATTGTCAAGACAAAATGATGATTTGAAAAAAATATATAAAAAACCTCAAATAAATTTTTAAATTGTTTAAAATCGTTTTTTTTAAATTTTCTTTGTTTGAATAATTAATTGAGAAACATTTTTCTCTTTAAAAATCATAATTGGCATTTTTCTATGGGTTAACAAAGAAAAATTTAACAAATAATTTCATTGTTTAATAAGTTAAAAATTTGTTATAAACAATTTTTGACCCTCGGTTTATTTTTTTCTGGAAGTAAAACAAAATTACAACAACAGCCATATATTACAGTCTTTAATTCTTTATAATATTTTTAAATATTACTCGATACCGAAATCAAAGTGGCCTCTCAATTGTTCAAGTATGGCTGTTTTTGTATATTTTTTTACTTCCAAGAAAAAATAAACCGAGGGTCACAAATTGTTTATAACCAATTGTTAACTTAATAAACAATGAAATTATTGATAAAAAAAATATTTTTTGTTAACCTATAGAAATGCCAATTATGGTTTTTAAAGAGAAAAACAATTCCTAATTAATTATTTAAACAAACGAAATATAGAAAAAATAATTAAAAACAATTAAAAAAATTATTTGCGCTCATGCCGTTACGGCCGGGCGGAGACCTATTTTCGGCGTTGAAAAAAAATTATAAATAATGGTGATCGAATTCCGGGAGTCCAAACTTTTTCATTGGAAATTTTCTCCTCTTCAAGGATCTTTTCTCAAAAGTTCTTGAATATTAAAAGTTTGTGAGTTAATAACAAAAAACTCAATATTTTTCTTTCATCTCATCCTGTTAATAACAATTGCAATTTTTTATGTGCTATTAAATGCTCAAGATAAATTTTTCTAGACATCATCTCAAATCGAATGAGCTATCGCACATACTTTTAGGACCAGGAGCAAGAATTAACCCGATTTTTAACTTTAACTACAAATTATAGTAAAACAGGTCAAATGAATGTATTAGTTTTTATCGAAATTCTGATAAACGCAGTCGAAATAAGCTGATTAAGTGGAAATAATAATGAATAATTTCAGTGTCACTTCAACTAAGAAGTCAGAGGGCATCAGTGATAATTGAAATCGTGAAAATCCCATCAAGCGTCGAGAAGCAGAAATGGATTTAGAATGGGGTGTCTTATCTGAAAACTCAGCTCCACGCTGTAATTGTGATGGACCGATAGTATTTCTTTAATCAGCGCCCTTGCTCATGGAACGTCCTGAGGAAGTTATTTATTCTTTCCGTAAATGGATAGAGACATTATTTTGGAGAAATCGAAACAAATATTTTTCCATGTTTCGATTTTATTTGAGAACGTCGTGAAAATCATGAACATTCTAAAAGAGTTGTAGCAACAAGATAGTGAAAAAATAAGGAGTGAAGTTGATTGAGTGGGTGCGAAGGTTCACAGCAATCCTATTCCCTCTACCTGTGGTTTCATTATAATTCTAATTTGCTTTACTCATTAGGTATTCTCAAGCTCTTTCGGTAGAGAAAAGATAAATCATTGATTTATTCACCTGAGCTTGGAGCGACCTCATTTTTTAAATACATCAAAATTTATTGCTTGAATATGAGTTTGATGGTAATTTGAAAGTGAAGAAGCTTGTGGAGTTTCAGGTGACGAAGCTACCTGAGGATATCCAGCCGATGAATACACGAAAATTCTTCCAATATCTCATTTCATTTATATTAACCACGTTCTCGATAGCTTCTTCCAATATAATTTCTCAAGTGTCTGGTCATAACTCTTTCTCTAAATGCATGTTTTGTACTAAAGAAATGTTTTCTGAAATAAATTGAATTTTTGCTAAAACTACATGATTTTTTCACTCAATATTTGTCAATTGTTTATCTGTTTTGTATCCATACCCCACTTTTCAAGATTTTAAAAGAAACCTCCCCTTTTCCAGAATAATGCACAATCCAAAGTTTTTAAACTAATCAATTTATTTTCGAAGTATTCCAATTGGTCGTTGTAGTTCTTAAAACAGCATGTACTCTTCATACGTTCATAAATTGCCCTTAACACTTGATTTCCGGTCTACTTATTGAAAAAGATATATATATATATATATATATATATATATATACATAAGACTGAACTCCACTCATCGCCTCACAACCAGAGACTTAAAAAGGCTTTGTAGTATCACAGGACAAACCCACAATAACCAAGGTAACTAGGGACCAAGAAGAAGCTCGTCGACGGTAGGTGAAATCATTCAATGTTGAAAGCTAACGTTTTCGATATTAATTCATAATATCATATTACAATGAGGAATTTGCATTCATATTTGAGATGTGATATCGATCACACACAATTTCATTTTTAACCGACGAAACCAAAAAGGATGAGGTTTTCTATTCGACCCGTATATTTTATTTTTTTCCATCATATTTTTTTATGTATGATCACGCATAACTTTTTACTGAGGCGTCCTATTCCGATCATTCTTTATTCAGTGGATAGGGTATACTTCGAATTTGGTCCCATTTGAATTTAAAAGATGAAATCCACCCCTAAGGGTAGCGAAATGAAGGATATTGATCACTCACCCTCTGAATTCTGGTCCGTTAACCGATTCTATCAGGCATAACTTTGTACTGGGTTCTTCGATTTGGATGATTCTTTTTTTAATAGATAGGGTATACCTTATATTTGGATTTTAAGAGGAATTAGCCACCCTTACGGGTGGCAAAATAGGGGATAATTGATTTTTCACTAGTGAACATTGGCACACACATACGTAGTTGACAATGACAGATCGCTACTGACATTATTCTTGTTCCACATCCGTCAAAATCAGTATATTTCATGAGAGGATGGAATTTTATACAAAGTAATGAAATATACTAACCAGAACAACAAAAATAATTTATATTACAACAAATAGTAAAATTAGATAATCATATTATTCAACTGGTAATAGTTGAAGTAAGGTGGGTAAGTAAGTATTTTGGGAAGTAATCAAAAAACAAGTAGGTAGTAATTGGTAGATTTCAGCCACAAAAAATTGAAAAATAAGAACTTTTTAACTAAAAATTGAACCGACGAAATACGGAACTGAAAAGTAAAAAATAAAAACTTTTCAACAAAAAAATAAAACTGACGAAAAAATCAACTGAAAAGCAAAAAATAAAATAAACCTTCTTAGTCTAAATGATAATTGAGCTCCTAAACTAATGTAAGTAACTGATTTTGAGTCGGCGCCAAAACTAGCAATAGAATTAGGTGAAGCGTAAAATGATGGCAGCGAGATGCACGGCTGCGTTTTGATGACTTCTTTCATATAGATAATGATCTTCGATAATTGTTTGTTTGGCGCCGACTCAAAATCAGTTACTTACATTAGTTTAGGAGCTCAATTATCATTTAGACTAAGGTTTATTTTATTTTTTGCTTTTCAGTTGATTTTTTCGTCGGTTTAATTTTTTGTTAAAAAGTTTTTTTCAGCAACGTTTCTATTTGTGATGAAAATTACGTACTTGCGTGGTTTAAAATCCAAAGATATCCTTACTTCTATAGAGCATGATTATTCTTTTCAAAATCTCTTTGATTGCTGTGACAAGTGAACATTTTAAATGAAGAATAATTGCATGTCGTTTCTAATGCGATAAAAAATTAATGTTTTCCAATAGTTTCTAGCAGAATTTAGCAAAATTTTTTATTCTTTCGATTGTTGCATGCAAAAATGTTAGATTAAATTTATTTCGCTGATTAGTCGAAAACAGTAATTGCTTCTAAGATTAATAATTAGTTTCAAATTCTGTAGTGATTAACTACGAAACCGTATCATTCATGAAATTTCAATCAACCAGATATAACAGATATACGCGATGGATAGCCAAGTATTTAACTGGACCACTGTAATCATTATAAAACAGAAACAATTGTATTTAAAAAATATTCCGTTGAACAATGAGGGTTGCAAATCTCTTGCGTCACGTAAAATATTAGTCGAAATCATAATTGCAATTTGCCGAACTTTTGCAATCATTTCAGCATTTGTAAAAATGCAAAAAAATTATATTAGTGCATAAATTGGTTCCGTTTTTCGTATGGGGATGCAAAGTTACATATCCACTAAGACGAATATTCTCTTTATTTGCAACCACAATGAGGAACTTTCATTATTTCAATGCTTGTGCGTATTGAAAATGGAAGAGTCGGAAAAAAAGTTTGATAAATAAATAATGCGTTTTTTAGAAATGGTTGCAAATGTTAACTTTTTTCCGTTCACTCATCCAATTTGCAGAACTTTTACAATGAAAAACTTAAACAAATGATAATAAAGAAGGCTCCGTAAGTTTTACAAGAACACAAACTCAATGCATGTTGTAAAACACCATTACTATTAGTTTGCCTAGTTTGCATAACTTTTGCAATTTTCAGTGCAAAAATAATCATTAAAACTTTTTTTGCCATTAAAACAATGTTCCCTTCATCGCAGATTTTATAGTTTGTTTTTATTGATGCAGTAACATTCCAGTGAATTGATTGTCTATATCTACTGGTATATAGGAGGAATAGCTGGGTTTAAGTTACCTTCAGGCACTGGGAGTGTAAAGGGAATATCTCCTTTTTCTGCCATTTGGCAGGAGCATGCTCTCTTTGGTTCTAAATGATAATAGAGAACTTACAGCTGGCATTTTGATCAGGTCATCTCCAATGGAGGCAAGCAAAGTGCCCAGTACTTCCATTAGATCGGCTCTTGAGAGAGAACCGATCCCTGCAGGCACCGATTTCTTGGAGGACCAGATTGCAATTTCCAACGGGTTGTCGATTTCTATTAGGTTGTTTGTGGGTTCAATCTTCAATTGGGTATGCACAGGGGGTTCGTTCTCCACTACTCGGGGGGTACAAGACCTCTTTCGGACTGAATAACGCTTTTAAATCACTAATTAACTATGGAGCGAATTTTCACATGGCTGTCCAGGTTCTAGAAATGAACGGACTCCCATATCTTTGGAATGCAAATTATCTTTTGCTGACGATCTTGCTGAGAATAATAATAGTTTTATTCCTTCTGAAAACAATTTCACAGCAACAAGTGTTTAGGGGTAACAAAAAAAGAAACAGGGAAGGGGGTTCTACCAATTAGATACAGTTCAAGTGATTAGGAAAAAAAGAAAAAACATATATTGCAGTTACCTACTCGTTTAAAATGAATGATCGTGATCCAAGAGTATTCCAAATGTACTCCGATATTTTCTTGGCATCAGTTACTATTATATTTTGTAAGGCAAAAATCAATGTTTCCAAACTCCGTAGGCAAGAAGTATTTTGTTTCATCACTGTATAGATAGGACAGTCGAAAATTATATGAAAAAGAGTTTCTCTTTCGTTTTTATTACAAACTGGGCAAGTATGTTCGGGATCAATAGAATAGGAGATTCCATTAAGAGTGAATTTGATCTTGAAATGCCAATCATTTCGTAATTGAGCGAGAGTGCGGGTGACCTGGATGGGTAGTTTCAGCAGCAGATATGTGCTTGGATCCATGGAAGTATTGAATAGATTGTGAATGTACATAAAAGGTAACGAGAGGTTATTGCAAGATCTGGATCATGCAAAAATTGGTGATAATTAGCAAGTAAAGATTTTACCTATTTTTCAATTGGTCATTGTAATTGAGGTTATTCCATAACGGCATGGCCAGTTATATTCAGGGTCTGCATCATTTATCACATGCATTTGTTGTTCGAAACAAAGCCTAGGATATCGAGAATTTTCCATTAAAAGTATCTTATATAACCAACTGAGGATTATTTTGAAAATATTATAAGCGAGTTTAACTCTTCCAGCTTCTAAGCGAACGATGGAATCGGTTGTATTGATAGGGACTAGTAGAATTCTTTTAATGAAGGAAATTTGAACTCTTTCGAGCACATCTAGATATCTAAGACCCCAAGTGGTAATACAGTTATACATGACGCTTAAACATTTTTATCCTGGGTGGCCAGGTATCAATTTCAGCCAAAGACAAAATAGGTAAAATTGAACCAATAGCTTGTTTGGCTTCAGTGGTTGTCAGATTTGACATTTCATGAAAGGGACCAGAGAAGGTGAATGTTACGCCCAAATAATTATATTTGTTAGTGATTTACACAGGCTGATTGGCGAAATTAAATTTGAAATTTATAAAACCTACCCCGTGAAAATTGCATTATCTTAGTTTTTTTTCAGATTAAGAGTCAGCTCATTTAATGAAGCGTGTTTTTCAAGGATTTTCAATTTCCTCGCAACGTCGATCTCAGAATGTGCCAGGATAACGAATTCATCAGCATACATTAATGTTAACACATCGTTTCTGTCATCGATATTCACACCCTGGGCTCCTCTGTCATAAAAAAAGGAATCAATGTCCGCTATAAATGATGCGAATGATAGGAGACTCAAAGGTTCACCCTGTAAAACACCACTAGTAACCAAAGAGAGTAAACTGAATAGGAGGCACTAATAAGCTCTAGCCAATCAGAATCTTGTAGCATTAATGCATCATAGTGGCGTACTTGGACATGAGTACAGGTGGCCCACGTAATATACAGAGTGGTCCAATATACATTCAAGAGCCTGTAACTCTCAGATACCAGAGTGCGGAATGCGCTAGTCCGCCACTGTCCAGAGTGAATGGTGGCCATGACATTACCATATACGTCACTATGACTCACGAATGATCTTTCATCTCTTTCTATTAGTGTCACCATTGTCTTATGGGGAATAGACTCTCCTATAACGTTTACTCTCTTTGACTAGTAACCTTATAGAGAAACTAAAAATAAAGAGAGTTGTCAAACCTGCAGTAAAAGTTAGCACCACGTTTAGACAGTGGCGACATATCTCGCAACTGGCCGAACTAAGTACAGTTGGTAGGACCGATTGAGATAAGGCGGGTTCTTCAAATGTGTTACTTTTATATGATTGATATGGTATATATTTTATAAGTGATCGATTTGCCATTCTTGTATTCCATATGAATGGTTGTATCGTATAAAATACAAGAATGGCAAATCGATCACTAATAAAATATATACAGTAATCGATTCGTAGTTCATTCGTGTTAAAATAAAGTTTCAAAGTAAATCTTTATTTCATGATATCAAGAACAAAATAAACATCTTATAAAACAAGAATAATAAGTTGAACACTATAAAAACACATTTTATTGTATCTAGGACAAGGTACAACTACAGACAAAACAATAATAAAACTCTGAAAAACAACAAAATTAAAAATATTCTTCAGTCGCTTATCATCAAATCAACCAAAATAAAAACAAATTACATTTACAACAATTCTTCAATAATTTTGATAATTTATTAGCACAAAGGAGACCATGTACTTCGTACTTCCTCAAATGGTGATAGGAAATGGAAACTGATAGATGGAAATAAGTACCAGTTTGTGAAAAAATTTCTGCAACTGATGGATGGAAATAAGTATCAGTTTGTGAAAAGAAGCTTATATTTTACCTTGTGTAAGAATATTTCGAGGAATTTCAGCGTCAACTCGAATAACAAAACATTCCATTTTCGATGTTGGGTTCATAATTCAAGTCCATGGTATAATTTCTATAATTAATTTTTCGATGACAATTAACAGTAGAATTATTCTGAAATTATTACGTGGTTTGTCATTTTCTGACAAATGTCGAAATTGGAAAATTATCATGTCGTCAGTCGTCTGTTGATTGCGGGCAGCGCCTCCATGCGCGACTGGCCGTACCAAAAACTTGGTGGTCAAGATGGCCAATGTTTCAAACAGTCTCTTTATTTTGAATTTGTCTTTGAGTAACCTCGTATAGTTTCGTCAAGCCATCGGAGCATTTTATTTGACAGTCGTTTTTAAATATAAAGTTTTTATTAGGCGAATAATTTTTGAGGATATTCCTGAATTAAATAATTTAATCCACAGTATGTTGTGGTCAATTGAATCAAGGCTCTTTTGGAATCAACAAAAATAGCAAATGGTTTACGCGTTCTAGCCTAATGTGAAGGTGAATGACAGAAGTCAAAGTGAAAATATTATCAATACATCCTCGAGATCGGCGAAAACCTGACTGGGATTCCGGCAATATATTGTATTCGTCAGCCCAACAAGATACTCTGTTTTGAATAATGGTAGTGAATAGTTTCAGGCAACAGTTCGCCAACGCCAAACCTCTGTAATTATCCGGGGTGTTTGAGAGGCCACCCTTATGCAACATAGGGACCAAGCTGTAGGGATTGTGATCGAGTCAAAGATACTATTAAATAGTGAAGGTAAATATATTCCAAATATGTGGCAAATTTTAAAAAAACTCAGATGGTATACCATCGGAACCAGGCGATTTGCCGGTTTTACATTTATTGAGGGCGGTATAAACCTCAGTAGTAGAAAGAGGTGAATCAAGACATGGATGCCTAACATCAACAAAGTATACCAACGAAGTTATTCTAGGTTGGAATATGTTTTCATAAAAATGTTCCCAAACTTTTTTCTGACGATCTTGGTGAGAATACCAGGTCATAGCTATGAAATTATTGTAATGTCACCGGTTCTCAATATGTATGCGAAATCTCGAATGATTCGGACGTCTGGAACTGGGTGAAAATTAATTTCAAAGATTTTATTCATACATACATACAGGTGAAGGAATAAAGCATGTATGAAAAAAATCGTGCAACACTGCAATATTCGAATTTCAACATTTCGATACAAAAATCGATACAACAACATGCAAAAATGGAATAATAGCATGCTGAAATATAAATATCATGTGAATATAGTATATATTTCTGTATATCCCACAACGAACGAGTCAAACCAGATTACAACCTCTGATCATCAGAGGAAAATATAATCCGTTGGAAAAAAAATACGTCCATGTCCGTCAATCAAAGTTGAGTCTGGAATCCGTGTGTAATCCATCAGGAAATGATGTGAACGGGTCTTTCCGTAGCCATTGAAGTGTGACCGCGCGATAGGCATTCAAGCCAGGCCCCTGGGAAATCAGCTAAACCTCACCCGCTATACGGCCCACAGACTGTCGCTGATAGACCTCTTTAGATACGCTACTCGTATTTTTACCAGATCATCCTAATGGTTTTTACAGTCATTCATTCGTCTGTTGTACCCTTTCGTACAGCCCGCAAATAAAAGAGAGACATTTTCGTTTTTCACAGGTTTATATCGGGAATTGCAGAAGCTTGTTTTATACAGTGTGTCCGTAAAGTATGGAACAAATTCATTTTTAGGTAAACAGGTCATTTCAAGAAATAATCCTGAAACACGTCGATTTTTGATGTTAATTTACCGTATTTTAAAATAATAATCTAATATACAGGGTGAATTACGTTCGAGTAATGATGTCACCGTCATTTTTTTTAAATGGAACACCCCCATTTTGTCTCAATTTTCGGATAACTCTAGCTGAGCTGATTCCAAAAATGTATCACATGTTGATTCCAATTGGTACAGGGTGGACAAAAATACAATAATTTTGTGTGTGCTCATAAAGTAGCGCGTAACATTCTTTATTAGGTAAATTAACAATATTATCAAAAATACTTATTGTCTAGCGGCAATTGGTTTAAATGTAACACCCCGTAGTTTGCTACATGTTTAGAGTAATAAAAATGAGCTGTTTCCAAACATGTTTGGTACTTGTGGTCTAGCAGACAGAATATGACAAAAAATATTTCTTATCTATTTATAAAAAACATAGTCGTCTACTTTTTTGGGAAATGTCATTATTTGTTTAGTAATTTATTGATGTTCAGTGACAGTTTAGTACTTCAATATTTTTGGTATTCGTGAATATTCGAATGATTGCTTAGATTTAATTGGAAGTAGAAATGGAGTTAAGTGTAAAACGAAGAATTGAAATACTTATGATGATTGGGTATGGAGACATATCGCGAACTCAGATGGAAGTGTGCAATTTGTTTAATGATAAATATCCAGAAAGACCTATAACGCGTTCAACAGTCAGTAAGATTGAAACGAAATTTCGAGAAATTGGTAATGTTGAAAATGTACGCAAATCAGGTCGTCCCCCTGCAAATGCTGAAACAGCATTAGATGTTTTACTGAGTTTTGAAGAAGATGCGCACACTTCTGTTCGTAAAGTTAGTCGCTATATCGGTGTTAGCAAAACAACGGTACACAAACTATTGAAGCTTGAAAAATGGCATCCTTATAAAATCAAACTTGTGCAAGAATTAAACGAAGATGATCCCGATAGAAGACTCCAATTTTGCGAAGAAATGATGGATAAATGTCACCGAGACCCTCTCTTGATACAAAACATTATTTTTTCTGATGAGTCCACTTTCATGTTAAATGGTGAGGTTAACCGTCAGAATTGTAGATACTGGGCGAAAGAAAACCCCCACTGGATGCGTGAGCATCATACACAATACCCTCAAAAGGTAAATGTATGGGCTGGAATTGTACGAAATCGAATCATCGGACCCTACTTTTTCGAAGGTAATTTAAACGGGGCAACGTACCTTGAGTTTTTAAGGGGGTATCTCGTACCTACTTTACGTAATTTGTTTCCCAGCTGACGTAATCCTGGAGGTTTTGATGAAAGTTTATGGTTTCAACAGGATGGTGCACCTCCACATTATGCTGTAGATGTTAGAAGGTACCTAGATGAAATTTTTCCGAACAGGTGGATTGGTAGACGTGGACCCACTGAATGGCCAGCGAGGTCACCAGATTTAAATCCTTTGGATTATTTTCTGTGGGGCCATCTGAAGAATGTTGTTTATAAAACGAAACCAGCAAATATTGCAGATGTACAAGAGAAAATTCGAACAGAAATAAACAATATTACGCAAGAAACCATACACAAGGTTCAACAAGAATTTGTACACCGTTTGGGTTACTGTCAAATACAGCAAGGGCTGTAGTTCGAACATTTATAAAGTCATGTATTCCAGCATATTCTGTCCGCTAGACAATAAGTATTTTTGATAATATTGTTAATTTACCTAATAAAGAATGTTACGCGTTACTTTATGAGCACACACAAAACTATTGTATTTTTGTCCACCCTGTACCAATTGGAATCAACATGTGATACATTTTTGGAATCAGCTCAGCTAGAGTAATCCGAAAATTGAGACAAAATGGGGGTGTTCCATTTAAAAAAAATGACGGTGACGTCATTACTCGAACGTAATTCACCCTGTATATTAGATTATTATTTCAAAATACGGTAAATTAACATCAAAAATCGACGTGTTTCAGGATTATTTCTTAAAATGGCCTGTTTAGCTAAAAATGAATTTGTTCCATACTTTACGGACACACTGTATATTATGATCTCGATGGGACAATAAGTAAAGTGGACTTTTCCCAGCTCATTGCAAATTCATGAAGATATACCTTCATTATTACAAGCTCATATTTAGTTTAGCATTTGAAACAATTGACAGAAACATCTTGTTAAAAAAATTCAATCACTATGGAATAACAGGCTCAGTGCTGGCCTAATTCATAAGTTACCTTAGTGGAAGAAAACAGAAAACAAAAATCAGTTGAACAATATCTGATGAGATGGATATCAAAATTGGTGTCCCCCAAGGAAGTGTACTAGGACCACTTTTATTTATAATATACTTGAATTATATTTACTATGTTCCCGTGGCACATGAGCTGAAATTTTCCGCAGATGATACATTGCTTTACACTTCGAATGCAGAATTGAATAATGCTGTAGATACTCTTGAAGGTTTTATGAAGAATATTTGAAAGTATTTACTTAAAAAATAAATTAAAACTGAATGCAAATAAAACGAAAGTTATGGTAATGACAACAAAATATAAACTTAACTCTATCAATTATAATCGTTATAATATGTGTCTGAAATAAAGTATTTGGGAGTTATTGTAGAAAACACTCTAAATTTAATCAGTCATGCTGAATATGTGATACAAAAAATCTCAAAAATATTTTTTTCTCTAAGACAGCGAATAATTTGATTATTAACTCCAGAATATTAACATACAACTGTATAATTAAGCCTCACCTTGAGTACTGCCCAACCTTAATGCATTTAATAAAAAACAGAGTTTCCCAACTTCAAAAACAGGGGTATGAGAATCATTTTGAGATGCAATCGTTATACTCCCATTGATCAAATGTTGAATATGCTGAAGTGGTTGTCGATTTCAAATCGATTGTTTTTCTTGACGATGGTTTTTATATTTAAAATAACTAAACCAACATATGTTAACGAATTCATTGTATTTAATAATGAAATACATCAACATGAGACAAGGTCAAGTGCTTATTTTCATATATTACCTACACTGGTTGTGGTATGAAAAGTTTATTTTTCAAAGGTCTAAAAGATTTAACAATTTACCAAATATAATTAAAGAGGCAAATACTGTGAAAGGGTTCAAAAGTAAATTGTTGGAATATCTAGAGCGTTAGTTGCTGGAATAATGTTTTTATATATACCTCTGTATCGTAATACTGTTATTTATAGTGAGATTTGTATTTATATCAAGAATGAATTCTAATAATATCTGTGACACTGTGTGGAACTATATGAATTGTTATTATCGCTCATTTCTATTATGAGGAATATTTCTCAAAATATTATATGAAAAAGTTGTTTATTTTTCAAATTTAATTAAATACCAGTTGAGATGTGGAACACGCATCTGCTGGAAGGATTTTTTCTATTAAAAAATGTTTCTAATTATTTATTTCCAAAATAATACAAATATGCTGAAAAATGTGTCATACTTAAATCAAAGTGGCTCTAGTTCTGAATTTCTGAATCCAGTAGCAAATCAGTAGACAGTTATTTCTAATTCAATATTTAAAAATTATTCTCCGGAGTAAAACTTACAAATTAATCAAGTTGCTCTTGGTATGTTGTGGAAAGAATTATTATATAGTAGTATAGGACTACAATTATTTTATAATTAACCTTTATAGAGCAAAATCTAATTATAAGGCGATTCAAATAACAACTGCATGTACAATGTAGGTTGGACATTAATCATTTGAACAGTTGAAAACCCACACAGATTGATCGTGTGATACCTAGTTTTTCTAATCATCCCCACCAGCATAAAATGACCGCTTTTAATTGTTACATTCATAGACTCTTACATATATCTCTTTCCACAGTTGAAAGAAACTGAACATTCTTAAATAAATAGCACCCAACAACAGTTAAAAACCCAACATAATCAATTCTTTAATTCAAAGAATCAAAAATAAAAAGTAACATAACTTAGCTTATCCTACAGATTTACAATTTCGTTTCTCTCCCTTTCTTAAATGACAATATATCGAACAAAATATCCGATTGCATGAAAAACAACGTGGACCACATCAAGATTCCCTTCAAAACTAACAATAATCAGACACTAAGTTAACACAAAAGATAAAATTGATAAACTGTCGAAAAGTGGCATATGTAAGTTGAACTGTAAAGATTGTGATGCAGCTTACATTAGTAGAACTTCTAGACCTTTGGAAGTTCGTATAAATGAACATATCTGAACCCTAAAAAGGTTTCAGCTTTTGGTCATCGCCTCAGATTCAACAACCATAAAGTCAGTTCAAATAGGAATTTCACAAAAACATGTTTACAAGAGGTCAATTCTAAAAACTATAGGCGACTAGGTTTTCTTGATGACTTACACATGAGTAATGAATTGCTCAACAATGTCCTTTGTCTCAATACAATATAATTCAAACAGATCTTACATTCCACTTCATAGACAGCTAAAATAAAATAAAAACATTTCAGTCAACTAATTTTTGTTGATAAATTATGTTTTTTGTGACGGGAAAAAAGTTTGACATTTTATCTCTGTTGACAGGTAACAAAATATCACTTTTTATGAAATCACGTTTTTCCTCGGAAAAAAGTGAGAACTTTTTTCCCGTATATATATATATACACATAAGTAAAGGTAGATATTAAATTTTAGAATATTTCATTATACAAATATTACATTTCCTTTATATCAAAATTACAATTATTGAATGTGCATTGCATGAATGACATGTTCCTTGAACTATTCGGTACAACAGTCGAATTCTCTTGTGTTGAAATTAAGTTTTTTTCTGCCATGGACACTTCATTAGCTATTTCTGTCCTGTGTGCTACCGATTCATCAACATACCCTTCAGCGACTGTTGATGACTTCAAACCGCCATGTTTCTTTAGTGTCATCAAGTCTCCCCCAGATTCAACTGAGAGTGTAGCAGACGATCTTCGAAATGAATAACCTGTATATGAGTTAGCATGTTCAAGTTGAAGAAAATTAGCTACTGTTTCAGGTACCTCATAAAACTGAGTTCTACCCAAAACCTGATTGATACTTTTCCCACTGCCATATGCATAAAACAGGCGGCGATCCTTTGCTGCTGCTGGACGAAGGGCTATGTACATTCGGTAGAATTTAATATATTATAACTACAAATCTCCTGTTTACATCATTCTTTGTTTGCTTAAAATTCACAATCAATAACGTTCCCGAATCTTCAATATCATCTCTTGTTATCTGGCTGATTTCACAAATTCGACAAACTCCTGCAATTCCAAATACAACATCGACCTTGACTATTGAATAAACTTCATCAAGAGCATTATTTAAAAAATTATTAATTTGTGTACTCGTAAAAATCGCAGCTTCCTTGGGCGGGTAACCTTTCCCATTTTGTTCCAGAAATATCATTAGTTTGAAATGTTTTGAATAATTCGACCACACTGTTGATGGCTTTTGTTGTTGTACCAGTTTCGAAAAATAAGCCAATAACACCGTCTCCGAGAACAAACTGCATGTCTTTTCCATCTTCCATTCTATGAGTTTTGAATATGCGGTTTCGTGAATTTTCCGCGATTTAGCTGACAATAATTTTTGTAAAGCTACTTTCGCTACATCTACTAACTCCGGTGGAGTCAGAGAAAACTCGGAATCAGACATTTTGGATTAGCACCTCCAAGGTTGTGCCAGCCTTCGACTATTGGGCTTTCGGGTTTGGCGTTAAGTTCTCATTAAACTTCCACCCTACTCAACATCCCCTAGTGGAGACTGAACGTATCTTTGATGAGTTGAGCATTTTTTATGACTTGTTTTGGGAATTTATGTCTTTCCTTTGTCGAACAAGTACTGGTTTCCTCTTCATTTTTTGGTCTTCTTGGTCGAAAGCTTTGGGAGATAGTTCTCAACAGACTTTGCCTTTATACCAGGGTTCGATTACGATGGCTCAAATTTAGAGAGTTACACAACAATCCTGATCAGTTTCCTTGTTATAATGTGACATAGATCTGACAAATGTAGGTGCTCATTAGACTGTTCATTATCAGATCTGTGTCCCAGTTGACATGGTGATTTCTAGTTACGTGATTCCATGTCATAAAATTCACTTGTCATGTCAATCATCTTTCATTCATATTGTTAAGCTTCGAAATCACTTCACTGAATATTGGCCAAAGATACCGATTTCCAATAATTTTGCAATCCATAATAATTTTGGACCAGGATGTATTTCAAAGTGTTTGTATTCTGAACTTATATGAACTTGTATGCAGCAGAGATACTTTTTACGGTTTCCTGTAAACTTGACGAATAAGTAACCTCACTTTTTCATTTCATAATTTTCAATTTAAAATCACATCTTTTCTATTTCAAATTTTCAATGAGTACTCACTTTTAGGTAGCACTGATGAACAGTCGAAAGCGCTCTTCTATGATTTTTTAAATAAATTATTCTGCACGAAATACAAATTTATTTCTTCGAATATATCGATACCTGCACACAGCTAGACCTTCCAATTGATCATAACATTTCGGTATGTCTGCCGACACGCTCAATGCAAATAATGGTTCGCCTAGAAACGTCGTAACAGTGTTTCTGAGTAATGTTTGATAATCATTCCCAAATTACTGACTCCAGATGGTTGACATCTCAGAATGGTCTGCACTTGTAGATTTTTTGCTTCAGATACCCCCAAATGAAAAAATCTAGTGGGGTAAGGTCTGGCGACCTGGGTGGCCAGGGTTGTTCCATATTGCGCCCAAATACCTCATCTCGAAATGGTTAAAAATACATTGTTCAACACCTGCCCAATTATGAATTAGCAATCCATCACATTTTGTCTTCCATCAAGGAGCATTATGTCTAAAACTTGACTCATTTCATCATTTAAAAACTGCAAGTATCTCTGTGAATCCAAATTTTCCCGAAATAAATATGTAATGGGAAACAAAACTCTCTATGACCGTTCTCTTTTTCATTTAAATGTTTTCAAGAAAAACTAAATTAAAAAAAAACTAGTTCGCCGATGTCACCATTCGTAAAGAGAAATTGGCTTTGATGGCCCCTTCTTTGCTTTATATAAAAATGATAAATACTTTCAATATTTTTCCTACCAAAAATATATAAAAAATGTACGAACATGAAATCAATTCGTACACCCGATTAGATAACTTAATGAAATTTCCCATACCTACTAGTATTATCTCAACTCCTCGTGTAAAGTATAGTCATATTATCTTTTTCTAAAAATGTTTCCACATATAATGTTTCCACATATAATATTTACATATTATAAGGGCAGGTGCTATCACCAGGGTTAAGGCAGAAAAATTAGATTTTTCTACACATAACACCAATTTTGATGTAGTGTTTCTATACCAGAATGTGAGGCACTGTCATTTTGGGTCACCATTAGTCCGTCGGACTTAGATTCGTGCCTTCGGCTCAATATGCGAGGTCTTTTTTGAATATTTTTTTTTTCAATATATAAAATAGAACTTTTTGTCTTTTGTCTCGAATGACATTTTCTATCAGTGAAAATAGAACTCAATAATTGACTTTTGCCTTTCAATTAAAATGATTTGATTGAACTCAATTCCACTATCCCCAACTTCGGTTGAGAAAATAATACACAAAAATAACTGCAATACATCTATTAACAGAAAAATATAGAAAAAATAGCGTGAAAAAAATGTGAAAAAATAATATCGATAAAATAAAATGGAAAAATAAAATAATGTCTAGCTTTAGAAAAAGATTAATGCCATACATTTCGAAACATCAATCAACATAAAGAAGGTTCATACTTTAAGTTTTGATTTTAACTTGTTCCTTAGGTAAAACAAATAGAATCCTAACTTCCCGTAAAATGTCGTATTTATATTTATCGATAATTCCCTAATTCAATAACTTCATATGCATTAGCATCAATATGAATAGTTTCTGTATATGTGGTTCACCCCAAACCAGTAGACTAAGAAACTCCTAGAAGAAGTATTGAAACAACTCCGGAGAACGAAGACATCTGAAGAGCAACAACAAAGCACAGTGATCTGCCTTCCGTACATCAGAGGTGTCTCCGAGAAGATCAGAAGGATCGGAAACAAGTTCAACATCAAGAGCTGCTTCCAATCCGGCAGTACTTTACGGAGTTTCCTGACCATGACCAAACCTGACAACAAAAATGAAATTAGTAAGAATTGCATTTATGAAGTTCCATGTGAATGCGGAGATTCCTACATTGGAGAGACAAAGAGACCGTTATCGGTAAGATTGGATGAGCACAATAAATGGACTCAACGTGGAGAAACATCAAAATCGGGAATCGCTGACCACGCCTGGACTGAGCACCATCGAGTTCTATGAGACGACGCAAGTGTTCTACATAGAGAGGAGCATTGGTTTAAACGAAAGTTCAAAGAGGCTGCCTACATCGAAGCCAATAACGCCTCTAGTCAACCAAGCGTTGAGATCAAGAACGTATGGAAACCCCTGATTGCTCTTTCTGGCGGGCTGCAGAGGCGCGAAACTTCACGCACCACCACACCGCGCGAAATTACACGCACCGCTGCACATGGCGAAATTGCACGCATCATTGCGTTGACAGTCATATAAATTGGTAAGTAGCACCTAAACTTGTTAGTATTCACCTGAAGACGATTGCAGATACAAGCATTCGAAACGTGGTGAAAACCTTTTGAATACATTAAGACGATGGACGTCCGGAACGATAGTAATCTTCTATATAGGAGTTAATTTATCGCTGTAAAAGTTGCAGCTAACCTTTGCCGCTGTCAAACTGACAATTGCACTGTGGCATATGCGATTTTTTATACATGAGTTGAATTGTCACAAAAATACTTTTCATAAATACACTAATTTCGAAATGGTGGCTATTATAAGATCCAATCTTTTATTTTATATCAATATTGGCAAGCTATAAGTCGTTTGATAAAGCACCTTAGATTTCATTGAATATTTTGAAATAATGGATGTAAAAGTGATTGCTCAATCCATAATATTTAAAACTTGGCTAATAATATGTCGTGATTTACCTCATCAGAGGCTTCGGAAAAATTGATGATACACATGGATATTAGGCATGGTTTTACAAAAAATGGTGATCTATCTCTTCAAAGATTTAATAAAATTCAAAACGTTTCATAAGAGCACAAAACATATTCAAGTCAAGTATCCATCAAAATGTGTTAATTTTCATTAGGTTGGCAACGAAATTTCAATATCTGGTGCTTTAACATAGTCAACAAAACGCACATTTCTTGTGGCATATTTGAAATTAGCTGAGAGAGAGAAAAAGCGAGATAAATCAGATCACTTCTCACACTCCTATGCATTTCATCCATGGAAACAGTGTCGCAACTGAAGTTTTAAAAATTGCAATTCCACAAAATGAAGTCTGAAACATTAGTGTTTATCGGAGTTCTGGCATTCTTCTGTACCTTTGAGTCGGCCTACTCCATTGAATGTTACGTGTGCAATTACAATTCAACGACACCAAGTGATGATGAAGATCCTTGTAAAGGAATAGAAACTTTACAAGAATGTCAGGATCCTGCCTTGTGTTTGACTACCCACTATCTATACGAAGATAAAAATGCTAAAATCAAACAATACTTTACATTCAAGAGCTGCTACGGCCAGATGTATAATCAAGAATGCGATATGTTCTTGAAGAATTTGGAGGCATCAAGCCCGCCGTCGGCCAAAATAGAATTTTATGGTAAAAAATGCACTATTTGCCGCGAAGACAAAGGAGGGTGTAATGGGGCTAATGAGAGCTGCCCGGTATTCTAGCATTCATCGCGCCGTATATTTTGTGTATATTAGTCTAAGTTTGCTTCCAAATGCTGAAATATATTGAAGTTGCAGTTCTTTATGTTTTTTTCAATTGATTGAGAATAATAACCGTTTCCGCAGATCTTAGAAATTTTTTATTAAAATTTTGTTAGAGTCACCTCAAATGTCACATCGGTTAGGCCAACCTATGCATCAGAAAATGACTGGCTCGGTGACAAAAATAGTACCAGGAAACCAACTGTGCTACCATACGCAGTGCGTTCCACTAGGCACACACAACGCTCGAAACGTTCGTGTGAGTCGTTCGACAAATGATCACGGTCGTTGTGGGGGTGCTGAAAACATCATAAATGACGTCATCGGTCTCGATCACGTCGAGCTCACGGCGACCCATGTCTTGAGGTGGGTTGAAGTGAATGTTTTGTTATGAAAGTTCATTGATGGCGACCAAAACAAGAACATTGAATGATTCAGAAAAATATTTAGTTCTAGAAGTGAATATATCTCCAGAAGATGCTAGGCGTGCAGAAACTACATGAACTGAAGGATTCAAAAATATTTCTTCGTCGCATTAGTGGTATAATTACATTATTATTTGGATTGAACATTTTTTTAATGCGTTCTGTTGAAAATATTTTATGAAAAACGTCTTATCACTATTGTGAATTGATATTTTATAAATGTTCTAAAATCAAAACATATATTGTCATCTTTTGGCATCGCTCTCCAACTTCAATCAAATGAAACCCATTCCACTTGGGTAGGATAACCAAAATACTCACAAGTAATCATCTGCTAGTGGAATGGGAATGACCGCAATGATGAGCGCGAGCGTTGTGTGGGCCTAGTGGAACGCACTCACGGAAGACGATCCGTAGTTATATCCTTTTATGTTTTCTACTCGCAACTATATTGCTTAATTTGTTATAAACAGTTGAGAGCAAAAAATATTATTTCTTTAGTTTTTTGCTCGTATCATAAAAACTAATGGAGGAATCTTCGATGCTCTGAATGAACGCATTGTGATAACTACCCAAAGGGGCACACACGTGAGGGCACACGTTGTTGCGAGTAATCATGCAAAAAGCGCATTTTTGGAATGTTATTGTTCATCGCTGGAGATTCCACGTTGCATTTTTATGTTATTTTGTTTTGATCACTTCTTTAAAGTAATTTAATAATTTTCGTTGATTGTTTGTTTGGTGCCACCTCAAAATTTGTTACTTACATTAGTTCAGGAGCTCAGTTATTGAAACTAAGAAGGTTCATTTTATTTTTCTGCTTTTCAGCTCCCTAACAACACAAGTACATCATCTGTACATCCCAGAGACGTTCTTCATTTGCTACTAGGACGTCCCTGGGATATCCTTTGTCGGGACATGGTACATACTAGGGACGTCCAAGGGACATCTACTTTCCACCAGAAAGGACATCCAAGAGATGTCCTTTCATAATATTCAGAATCGAATAACCATATTATTGAAATAATCAAGTTTTTGATCCAAAAGATTACATTCAATATTTTGAAAATGATTGTTTCACCAACCTTAAATTCAACTTATTATTTCAATTTCTCAACTATGATATACACAACACTATAACTGATAGAATGATTCAAATGCTCACAAAAATCGTAAAACACAATAAGGCTGCCGCTAATCTTTTTACATCGAACAAAGAAAAGTTAGAAACGAACCTTATGCAAAGTGAGGTTAACTTGTTGACAGATCACCAAATAATTACAGGATATCCCTTTTCGTGGGAACCAGAACATAAAAAAAAAAAAAAAAAAAAGGAAAAACCACAGATACCGAAATGCAAATCCCAAACATTTGTGTATAATTTGAGAATTTAGATTAAGGGTATATTCTGCATAAATAATTTTTTGCTTGCGAAATGGTCCTTTCCCTAAAATTTATGAGATATATTGCCATTTTCCTAATAATTATTTTCCATAAGAAAAAAAAAATGTCAAAACAAAATATCAACTTTGAATTTTCAATGAACATTTTGATGAGTTTCGACGATTCTTATATATGATAATGGATATCAGAAATACCAGAGACATGAATGGGACAACCTATGGATATACCAGATGGGATGTCCTCTGGACAACCTCTGCGGGACATCCCCTGGATGTCCCAATCATGTCCTTGTACCGCGGTACATAAAAAGGACATACCTAGGACAATCCTCTGTTGTTAGGGCTTCTTTCTTCGTCGGTTAAATTTTTTGTTAAAAAGTTTATTTTTTAATTTTTCAGGGCTGAAATATACTAATTACTACCTACCTAATTTGGATTACAGTTAAAATACTCACCCACCTTACTTTAACTATTAACTGTTATACACCATAACTAGCTGGTACTAGGATGAAGTCGCTCATCCTTGTTGAATTTTGTATTTTTTGTCACGACTATTACAAATTCACTAACCCCTTTAGGGACGAAATTCCTGAAAATACTGAAACACATTCCTTTATTTGTAACAAAGACTCCGAATACCAATTTTTATAACTTAAAAACTAAAGGAACCATCATACAAACTTTCACCCCCTTATGGGTTGTATTTATAAAAACACTTAAACATGTATTTCTTTATTCCTCACAAATACCAATTTTTATGACCCTAACTTGAAAACTATGAAATCCTCATATGAACTTTCACCCCTCATTCAACCCACTTAGGGGTTGAATTTCTAAAAACATTGGAAACAAATATTTATTCTATTTGTAACAAAGACTTCAAATACCAATTTTTACGACCCCTATGCAAACTTCCAATCCCAATTTAACCCCCATTTCACCCCTTACGGGGTTAAATTTCCAAAAACACCGAAACACGTATTTTTTATTTGTAACAAAGAACCCCAAATGATAATTTTCATAACCCCAACTTCAAAACTAACTCTACAGACTTTCAACCCCCATATTACACCTTTAGGGTTGAATTTTCAAAAACCCTGAATCACATTCATGTTCATTGGTGAAGAAGAGCCCAAATACTAATTTCCATGTTTGTTTGAATGTTGAAGACGATGTGGTAACTTGATTACTATCGTTCCGGACGTCCATCGTCTTGATGGATTTTAAAAGGTTTTCACGACGTTTCGAATGCTTGAATCTGCAATCGTCTTCAGAACTACATATGTGTGCCAATTTTCAACAGATTCGGTTCATAGGTGTGAAAACAATAAATCAACCCCTATTTTTCTATCCTTAGGGGTGTAGGTTTTTCCAATTTTGAATGGGAGAAACTTCAGAGCATAGCTTATACAATAAAAAACTAATCATCTAAATCTGATAACCCAGTACAATGTTATGCGTGGTAGAATCGATTAATAACTGAAAATTCAATGGGTGAATCAACAATCATTCCCCATTTTCCAATGGGACCAACTTCGAGATATACCCAATCCATTAAAAAAAGAGTAATCAAAATTATTCGTGGTCATACATAAAAGAGTATACGCGTCGACTAGAGAACCTCCTCCTCTTTTCTCGTCGGTTATAGAAGATTCTAACTATTTTTAGTCGAGATCAGTTCCTAGCACTGGATTTAGATGAATCCTATCAATTATTGTATAGTTTGTATAGTTGAATTTGATTCTATAATTGAAACAAAAAGTACAAGAATTCAATGAATCAAAACAAATTCGACAGTCCCGATATGTTTCACATTTCTGCCACAGGTGCGCTGCGATCGATTTGACTATCCCCACCAAGCACCTCGCACATAGCCAATACTAAGCTTCGTTGTTATTTCATAGATAAAGAATCTAGATGAAATTCAAGAATGAATAGTGAAATTAATACACCTTAAAAAAAGAAATATATATGTCTGAGGTCACTTCACTTTTTCGAAATCATAATTAGATGAACATAAACTCAAATATATTGGAAAATCAATATGCAACTCGTCTCAAAATGAATTCTTCCAGATATGTATTGACATCACAGAAAAATAATCTTCTTGGCAGTACAATATTATTCCAATGGAAACCAAAACTATAGGTAGGATTGATTTATTAAAAAACTGGGACAACCATCTTGTTGAAACCACACGTCGTTAAAGTAAATCGGAAGAGCGCGAACTGCAGGAATAATTTGATTTTGCAAAAGTTGCAAATATTCTGCTGCATTTAAATTCCCTTCAATAAAAAATGGGCCTACGACGTGATCGCCTAAAAGTCCCGTCCACACATTTAATTTGCTTGGGTACTGTGACCTCACAGCAATACTCAAATGTTTATTTTTACTAGACCAATAACGTACTACGGATGGGTTGTGTTTTCGATGAATTGAGAACGACGATTCATCGATAAATAACACATTTTTTTGAAAGTCATCATTTACACGAAATGCCCTATTGCATTTTTCGACCATCGTTTCACAAAACTCCATACGTCTGAAATGGTCTCCTGGCAAAAGTTCTTGTGTGGTCTTGACTTTGAAACAATTATAACCGTTTCTCTTCAGAATATTTCTTACAGTTATTTCATTCAAATTCACTTCGTCGGCGATCTGTCTACTCGCACATGATGTCGTTTCTGCCAATGCACACACTTGTGTCTCTCTTATTTCCCGTTCCTCGGGTATTTGTCTAGGATGCGGTGGTGGTTTTGTGGGACAACATTTTTTGCAATGTGCTGCCACACACCCAAAATTCTGAAATTTATTAATAATTGAAAGGACAGTCGCTTCCGTACGTACAGGTCTATCTGCAAAAGCCACTATGAATAGATTTCTAGTATCTTGTACAGAATTACCTCCAAAGTACCACTTAACGATCTGTACTTTCTCTGCGGTTGTGTAAATAGGCGGCATGTTTCGAAACGTAATAATTGTCACGGTCTTTTGTTTTCGCAACCACGGCTCGGCAAGAATGAGTCAAGGCGCTGTGCGCTGTGTCGCATTGCCACGTGGTCAGTTAATGCGTCGGGTGGGATAACAGGAGGGGCGCACAGCAGTGCGTCTCTCTTGTTTATGTGGTATTATCATTGCGTTTCTTGTTGCTCGTGTAGATTTCTGTCTTTACCCCAGATAAATTGTTTCCGATACTTATATTTATATATGTCTGAACAACGCACAAAGTTATCATTCCACATTATATTTTCCTTTATGTGGCATAAAAGATATTGAAAATTATTTATATTTCATACAAGATAGAAAAAAATTTTAACCGACGAAATGAAAAAGGACGAGGTTCTCTAGCCGTATATTTTTTTTATCTATGACCACGCTTATCTTTTTAGAGAGTAGTTCGATTTTGATTATTCTTTTTTCATTGGATAGGGTGTACTTCGAAATTGGTCCCATTTGGATTTGAGAAGAAAAATATTTCCCTAAGGGTAAAAATGGAAGGATTTATCGTTCACCCTCTGAATTTTGGTTCGTTAACCGATTCTATCAGGCATAACTGGGTACTGGGCTGTCCGATTAGATAGTGTATACCTCATAGTTGATCATATTTGAATTTGAGATGAAATAATCAACCCCTATGGGTAGAAAAATAGGGGATGATTCATTTTTCAGTTGTGAACATTGGCACACATATGTAGTTGACATTGACAGAAGGAATTATGAACAAAGTGATGAAATGAACTAACCAGAACTATCAAAAATAATTTATATTATATAACAATAATTAATTAAAGTATAATTTCATACTATTTAACTGTTAAGTAAGTAAGTATTTTGAAAGTAATCAGAAATTAAATAGGTAGCAATTAGTAGATTTCAGCCACAAGAAATTGAAAATAAAAACAAAAAATTAAACCGACGAAAAACGGAACAGAAAAGCAAATAGTAAAATAAACCTTCTTAGTCTTAATAACTAAGCTCCTTAACTTATGTAATTTTTAGTCGGCGCCAAACAAACAATCAACGAAGATTATAAAATTACTTCAAAAAAATTATCAGAATGTCACCGCGCAACTCGATGCCATCATTTCACGCCTTACCTAATTCATTTGCTTGTTTGTTTGGCGCCGACTCAAAATTAGTTACTTACATCAGTTTAGGAGCTTAGTTATTGAGAATAAAAAGGTTTATTTTATTTTTCGCTCTTCAGTAATCCGTTTCTCATCGGTTTAATTTTTTGTTAAAAAGTTTTTATTGTCTAACGCCATTGATAAAGATACCTGAAAAAAACATCCAGTGTTCCTAATTACTGAAATTAGAACGAGCGTCAGGTGTTGAAGTAATCTTGGCATAAAAAATTATTATCTGATTTGGGTTTCATATCATTGTATAAGATATACCTGAACTTTCATTCAATATTTTTCCTTGTATATTCTTCATGCTTATATAAATATGTAGGTATGTATGTGTATACAGGTATTTGTTTCTATATATTTATCTAATATATAAAATTCTCGTAAAATGGTGTTTGTAATTAAACCCCTCCGAAATGGCTCGACCGATTCTCATGAAATTTTGTGAGCATATCGGTTAGGTCTGCGAATCGGACAACATCTATTTTTTATTCCCCTAAATGTTAAGGGTGGTCCACCCCTAGATTATTTATTTTTTATTTTTTCGATAAAATTCGTTGTTTTCATTTTTTTATGGTACAGTATTCAAAAATACATACCACCCTAAATTTTCACCCTTCTGCGATCAACCCCTATTTTTCCATCGCGATTTTTATTTTATTTTATTTTATCCACAGATCCGCAATAGGGTTGCAAGATGGCAATCGAATATAATAATTGTAGTACGATAAATTGAGAACGGGATAAAGAAAAAACGGTATAACGAAAAACGGAAAAACGGGAAAACAGGATGACAGGATAAGGGGATAACGGGATAAAGAAAAAACGGGATAACAGAAAAATGGGATAACGGGATAACGTGAATAACGGGATAACAAAAAAACGGGATAATGGGATGACAGGATAAGGGGATAACGGGAAACGGATAACGGGATAAAGAAGAAACGGGATAACAGGAAAACGGGATAACGGGACAACAGGAAGCGGAAGGAGTCAAAAGCATAGTCTAGATGGAACAACATAAAGGAAAACATAGAAAAAATAAAATTCTACGCGGACGAGAGTTTTCGGGAAAAACATTTTAGGGAACATAGAAATTTGAAAAGAACAACGTCTGTCGAGTCAGCTAGTATGTCTATATAAAACAAAAATTTATCATTAAACACTATATTTCCGTGTAATCATCATGGCCCAATGGATATTGAAAATGATGTCTATTTCACACAGTACACCTTTTTGTCTACCGCCAATCTTGATAAAGTTATCTGAAAAAAACTTTCAGTGTTCCTATTTACTGAAAAGAGGATAAGCATCAGGTGTTGAAGTAATATTGGCACGAAAAATAATTATCAAACATCAAGATGTGAGTAGAGCCACTCTACTATAGTAATTGTACCATCAATCACATAATTATTCTTGATATCTGATATAGCTCTAGCGAGAACTTTCTGATGTGGAGTAATGAGCGTTTATTAGGGTTGAAACTTTTCTCATTAGTCTTCATTATATTGAATTCACTAGGTACATGGTCTTAAATCCATCTAGAACTCTTTCAGTGATGGGAAATTCATGATAATGTGTTGCAGTTAGGATCGAAATATCAAAAACCTAAGAGTCAGTGTTGAACATTTCTCCACAAGATTACAAATAAAATGTTAGATTTTCGAAAGTGGAAATTTCTTCTCGAATTCTTATTACTCTGTAAAAAGGAATTCCACTAGAAATTTGTATTATTCGTTAAATTAATTGAGCTGGTGTGTTTTCAATTTATATTGTATGTAAGTAACCTCTCGACGAAATGAAAATATTCTTTCGTCTCGACTTTCGGCGAGTAATCATCGTATATTCCCGACTAAAAAAAGGTGTTTGAAAATAATGTATCGCCTTGTCTCTCGTCTCTCTCGTTTTGATTGAACATCACTAGTCCAAACAACGTTTGAAAGCATGTAGATAGTAGGATGGTCGATATGGTTATCCAGCCTTTCCGTACCTCGACCTATACGATCTTCTGTACATTACCCTTCATCTGTTCCTTACGAAATGTATCAGTTTCCTTGGAGCTGAGTTCCTAATGTCAGAGGGTTTTAATGAAACCCCTTCTAGGAACTTGAGCATTCTGCAGAATAGCGCTTGGCAGTCGCAAAGCAGGTGTTCTCAAGTTTCAACAAAGTTCTCACAGTTCACTATCTGATCTGTTAATATTTTTTTTTAGGTGATACCTCAGAGGATGATGTCCGGTGAGTAGTTTCGCTGCCAAATTTAAGTCTTCCTTGGTATGGACCTCTGCATCCTCTGCTTCCAATCTCTGACTGAATATAAAAGATTATATCCTTCGTTCAACTTCACAGACGTTTGAAGTAAAGTAAGGTTAGATCGGACAGAAATTGACAATTGGATTCGTTGGCTAGCTTCTGTTCACTTCGCGTTGAACCATAGAACATATTTTCCTTCTTCTCAATCTTCTTCTCATCTACCTGTGTTCGAAAAGTACATCCATTTTTTGACAAATTGAGAAAGTTTGGCAGTTTATTTATAATATTTTATTTTTACACTGTTCACTGTTTTTAAATTTTTTACGATTTTTATACTTTTTATCCTTGTCTATATTTTATGGGCTGACCTTGTTCTTGCCCGACGAGTAAGTGATATATTGACAATAACTTGAGTACCTTATAATCATTTGAACAGCATATAAATAACTTCCATCATTCGCTTACTTTGGAGACCAGCACTGATGATGAGCTTATAGGTCGAAAGCGCTCTGTAACAAACATAAATTTCACGAAATACAAAAATGTTAGACTATTGGTTCTGACCCGTGCACATAGCCCTACTACTCCCTTCTGCTTCCTTATTGCCTACGATTCCATTGTGACCTTCTGGGGCGTAAAATTCTTTAGCAAGGATTTCTGCTCGAAAAATTGCCTAGGGGTTTTGAGAGTCTAAAACAAGGACCCATTACTTCCACTCCAGCTCTTTTGTCTATCGCGAATCCATCAGTTTACCAAAATCATGCAACCCTTTCTTGTTCAGGCTCGTCCGTTGGGAATATGTGGTGGTTTCTTATGACCACTCCATTACGCACTCCGAAGTGATGCCTAGCTGGCATAATATCTAATGCTTTGTACTAGGTTATTCACTATAAATTACCCACCCCTCAGTATGTTATTATTGCCTATAGAAGAAAAAGTTCAATGTAAAAGTTTTGTGGTTATGACTGAATTTTAATAAAATGCTATCAAAAATACAGTAGCGTGCAGAATTCAGGGGATTTTTTTTCAATTTATTTTTTCTTGATTTCAAAAATGTTCCATATGTTACCCCTATCTCATACCGTTTTTGAGTTGTCAAACGTCGAATAACTCAATTAGACTAGTTGTTACTGTAAATACATATTCTATGAAAGTTACCATTCTTAAAGTAGGATGTGAAAATGACAACTATATTATGTTCGTTTAGTGACAGTTCTTTAATAGAATAGTCAAAATTATTCACAGTGAGGAAAAAAAAGTTCAAATATATAATTGTTATATACAAAACAACAAAAATAAATGTGCAGCAAAAAGTGCGTATAAGGTGTACCAAATCGTCCAACTGTCATAGCTGCTCGTTAGTTTTTGTTAACTTAGCTATGCCTTAACCATACTGGGCGTTATCAGTCTATTGAACAATAACGGAACAATTTCTCAGAGCGGCTTGAGATCTTGTTTCCCCCTGTATGTAATGAAGCGTGGGACTTAATTTGACAGTACAATGACCAATTTCAGATTGTTCCGGAATAATAATACAATTAGGACTTGTAATAATATATATATATATATATATATATATATATATATATATATATATATGTATTTTCTTAACTATAAAAACAACTGTTGATATTCCTGGTATAATCTACTGAGCAAATGTATAGAAAGTCAAAAATTAAATTGAATAAACAATAATCTAAAATGAGAAACAAATATAGGTTGACAATTGAAATAACTGTTCTTCAGTTATTTTAAACAATTGATAATAATTGTACTTTTGTTGAATCAATAATTTCTCCTACTATGAAATCAATAATGAAATATTTTCTTATAACACTATACATATATACCTTGCCAAATAAACAGTTTGATTTCTTACCCTCCACTGAAGTAATGCACAATATTTTAATTAAAACTTAATTATTCCGTTTTATTTCCGAGTAATATTACGCGTTCACTTGTTGCAATATGATTACTTAGCTTCTTGATAAATATTAATTCCTTTCATTTAATTATTACTGAGATGATTTCTGATGCGTTACACTATCACTATGATTCTGCATATGGTTGATTAATTTGCTACTTCGGATAATCTGAACGGAGTCTACGCTTACTTAACGTAGAAAGATGAGACTTCATCTTCTGTAATTGAAATTAAACTTTACTTCTAGTCGCTTCATAATGAAGCAGAATTAGCTCTGTACTGACTGACTCGTTCGACAACTGGATTCTGAATGAAGAGAGTGTTCTAGTATGGAGAATCTTATATATATATATATAGCGTTGGTATTCAAACGATACCGCAAGCAAACAATAAAATGTACTTTATGAGTCAGCGAGTCGCCCTGAGTAGACACACCGCCATGATATGTTAATTTAATGGGTCATTAACGTGACAGCGGTCTCTCTGAGGAGCGATCTTTACGAGTTTATGTTTTATCCCCGTTGTCGGAGAATCGTTAATTACCTAGTCGCGCCTTCGGCTCAATAGAAATAAAAATAACTGTCCCGTCGTAATAGAGGCGATGTGGTTTAGCGGTTAGATCGTAGTTGTCAAGATTTAATAGTTTCTTTGATATTTTTATGGGGTGTTACATTATTAACGCGGTTGCCTTTGATTCCGAACGAAAATTGATTTATTATATTGGCATTCTTCAGTTTCAGTTTACATATGGCTATATTTGAAATAATTGGTATAGTGTGCTTAACACACAACACCGTCAGAAAATACATTCAAAACAATTTACCAAAAGGTGAATCGTACCTTCAGTTTCAGTAGGAATAAATAATAGTTTGAAAAAACTAAAAAACACGCTTTTATAGAAAACCAAACTGAAAAAATAGAAAATAAGAAAAAAAAATATTTTATTTAAAAAAAGCGTGGGGTGCATGGTATCAATAATTATATAGTACATTACACATCTAGGGCAGTAAAGTAAGAAGTGGAATAATCTTATCAAATTAGTGTATTGTCATCGGTCCTCGATAAATCTACTAAGTTTGAATGAAATCTGACCGTTTAAAGTGGGTCAAAATCGCGCCCAAAGGAGTCGGTTACAAACAAACAAACATACAAGTGAAGCTAATATAAAGCGTGTAAAAAGCGTGTAGTTCAATAAAACCAGGAAGAACAGCTAGATATACTGCTCCATTTCGAAGGTGAGCCTATCCATATTAATTCGCTAATAGACTTTTTTTAAACACATATTATTTTTTAGAAAATTCTGAATGTAGTTTAAAAAATGTATTCGATCAATTAGGTAAAAGTTTTTCCAAAATCCAACGTACTTTGAAAAAGAACAACTACAAACCATATAAAATTTTACCCGCACAAGTTTTAACAGCAAAGGGAAAAAGGTTGGAAATTTGCCAACAGATTATTCAAAATTTGATCCCGATTATTTAACTAAAATATTATGGAATGGTGAGTTATCTTTTTCTCCGGCAGGAGTTTTCAATAGAAAAAAGATTGGTAAAACAAATAAAGAAAACAGAAAGAATAACTGTTAGCGTTTGGTACCGAATTTTTTGAAATAAGATCGTTTGCCCTATATTTTATGATTAACAGGAGTTACCAATCAAAAAATAATGGTGAAGGTGAAGAAAATGAGATCACCCAGTATCTTCACGAAATTTTCAGAGGCGCTTCAGAAGATGATGAAAACAGTATAGCAATTGGAAATTTAGCGCGGAAAAAATAATTTTAGGAGGTAAGGTCCAAAAAAAAGGTTATGGAATGCCCCTTTTGGAAACTGCAAACTTATATAAGGAATAGCTTTCTACACTAAAATAGTAACTGTACGTACACTCATTTGATGTTTGAATAATATCAAAATCAATTAGGTTCCGATAAAGTCATGAAAAAACTCCTATTACATTTCATTTCATTTTTCATATGAAATGTCAAAAATTAAATATTGGTGGTTGCATTGAGCTTGGATCTTGGCGTTTTATGGACATGCCATGTTGCCAACTATTCAATTCAATACAGATTCTCGTGAAATTATCACGAAATTATCACAGGTGCTTCAAAACTCGATAAAAACACTTCAGCAATCGAAATTTAGGCGCGAAAAAACATATTTTGGGAATTATGGCCTTCTGAATTTTTTTAAAGTGTGATTTCGCTTCTTTAATATCAGAATGTGTAGGATTCGTAAAATAATTGGCTTGCATTCAATTCGGATGGTAATGTTAGCCAAGTTAGGTTAGGTTGTAATCCTTCTTTTTACGTAACAAATTGATTGGAGCGAAGCGTCACTTTCTAAGGTTGATTAGCATGCTTTCAACATGAATAACAAGGTTAGTCTAGCTTGGTTAGGTTGTGTTCCTTCTTTTTACGTAAGGAATTGGTTGGATCGAAATGTTCGCGAGCGGAGCGGAGCGTCGCGTTGTAAGGTTGATAAGTTTGCATTCCACTTGGATAGCTATGTTAGCCAAGTTAGGTTAGGTTGTGTTCCTCATTTTTACGTAAGAAAGTGATTGCCAAATGCGTTTCTTGGTCCAATTTACAATTACTTCAAACAAAATAATCTGAAGTCACATTATTTTAATAGGTTTGGTAACTTTCTAATTGCGGCACATAAACTTCATGCCCAATTTTCAAAAGCTATTAGACACTCCCAAAAAGCGTGGTGATATATTCTTTGTATTTTAAACTTTTATTGATACATATATATATATATATATGCTCAATATGTATGCCGCATTCAATTTCAGTACTTTTTTGCCTTCTGTTGACATAGGCAACGTCGCATATCAATAAACTTCAAGATCCAGGAGATTCGGATAAACATATCACAATCACCAACGTTTAATTTTTGACATTTCCTCTGTTAAATTTATGAAAAGTAATCGGAGATTTTTCATTTCTTTATCGAAAATTAAGTGATTATAATATTACTAAAATGTTAAATGAGTGTGCAGTTACTATTTTAGTGTAAAAGAAGTTGTTTATATCAGTTTACAATTTCCAAAAGTGACACCCCATAACCTCTCCTTATGGACCTTCGGGGCCCGTATCTCCTAATATTATCTTTTGCGCGCAAAATTTTCGAGTGCTATACTGTTTTTATCATGTTTTGAAGCATCTGTGAAAATTTCATGGAAATACTGGGTGATATCATACTCTTGACCTATTCCCAAGATGGGGCAACCCCGCATAGTGTCCTAGCCGTTCAAAAACATTTGAATAATGTATTCCCACTATGGATAGGAAATAATGGAAATTTTACATGGCCACCTAATAGTCCGGACTTGGCCCCTATGGATATATTTTTTTGGAGATTTCTTAAAGACATTGTTAATAATAATAATTAATAAAATTCAACTCACTAAAGACACGATTCGACTTGAAATACTATTCTCAGTACTATTCCAACAAATTACTAAAATCTGCTAACATAAATAGATCCATTGTAAATTTCGTTGGGGTAAGGTGTACTAGTGATTCTTCCCACGTTTCGAATTCCATAAAGTCATCTTCAGGGCACTTCGATGTACAGTGGGAATATAAAAGATGTAAAAATGAAATGTTGACAGAATAAAATGTTGATAACAAAGATAGATACATAAAGAGTAACAAAAAAAATAGATAGGTTGTAAAATATAAATGCATATTAATTGAAATCCCACATATATTCAAGAAAGGAATAAAATTACTCCTCCTCTACCTCTGTCTCTATAGTGTTAACGAGTTTTTCTGTCATTTTCGATTAACTCAAAGTTTGTCTGACTGTATCTAATCTGTAATAAGTTTTGTCTATATTTGAAGTCAGTGTGTATATATTTTATAGTTCTCCGAGTATATATAATCAAATAACATGAGGAAACTGAAGAGGGATGCGATGAAATATTTGTTATCACACACAATTCAAGTTGAAGGTGAAGAAAGATTCTCGAACGTACTGTATAAGGTGGTTATCAATGTCTCGGTTCAGGAGAGAATTGAAATATGTCCATTCTACCCACCGTCTACGTCTGAGAGGGCGTCTTGATTTCATTTATGAAATCAAATAACCCCCAATCTCATCACAACGCTATTAGGTTTATGAAAAAAATATGGTGTATAGAATAATATGTTGGTATAGTTTGTTCAGCACTGAGAGGGAAATATGCATTATTGAGAATACGGACAAAACGGCAACGCCACATTTTTTCAATTCCATATTCAATATTCAATGTTATGTTGTGGAATAGTTATTGAACAATTTTCGCTGATGAATCGAGATATCGAGGGAGAGTGAACAGCATAAAATTAAGGACAAATAGAAGATCAACGTGATTTCCATAGACACTCTCTTCTTGACGATGAATCCACGTTTACAACAAATGGCATCGATGGTCGATGACGATAATCTAAATTCTGTCATTGCCAATAAAAACCAGTATTACCAAAAAACAAACATGTGGTGCGGTAATATTAATAGGGCCGTTTCTTATTGCCAAAACATAAATGGTGATACCCATTTACAGTTTTTGGAAATCAAACTGAAGGATTTTTTGTATAATATGAGTTTACAAAACCCAAATAAATTATGGTTCGTACATCATGGATGTCCCGCTTGCTGAATCAATATTTTTTGAATATTTTTTCTGAAGTGTCTGATACATGTAATATTTATATTTTTGATTGACAGGTAATTGTACATTTTAATACCATTGTAGATTATTATGTAGATTTTTGAGTCTTTTACTGCTGTGGTGCTAGGTATTGGTAGTTTGATGGAGTCATTCTGGCGTGTGTTGCATTGGGTATCTGCTATTTCTAAAACATTTTTATTTTTGTGCATCAAACTTACAGCTTCCAGAATATATAGGGATACTAGCGTTGAAATTCCATGTACTTTAAAGAGCTCTCTACAAGATTCCCTTGGGTTTTTTTTTGCAGATATATCTCAAAGTCCTTTTTTGTAATACGAATCTTCTGGATTCTGGAGCAAATATGAACTGCATACTCCCCAAAATGCGATTCCATAGCACAGATGTGATTCGATTATGGTGAAGTATGAAGCCCTTGCTGTCCAAGAACCCAGTTCATTCGAAATTACTCGTATCGCGTAACAGCCAAATGCTAATTTGTTGCAGAGGTTCTTAATGTGGCATCAAATTTCAATTTGTTGTCTATATCTAACCCGATAAATCTGGTTGTTGTTTTATTGATTATCCGGTTGTTAGCCAGAAGTATGTCAGAGATATTACAGCGAAATGTTATTAGGTTTGTTTTGTTCAAATTGAGTACCAAGGAATTATTGATTATTATTATCTCTCTTTCTATTTTGTCCTGGAGCTTATGGCCTGTTTTCTCATGCCACAGAATTGTAGTGTCGTCTGCGAAGAGGGTTATCTTCACTGAGATATTCAACTCGGTAATGTCGTTGATATAAAGGAGGAACAGTATTGGTCCCAGTACTGAGCCTTGAGGTACTCCAAATTCAATATTAGATATACTGGAGTGTGAGGTAGTGAGTACTAATTGGTTCCGGTTTTTTAAATAAGATTTCAACCATTCTAAACTCGTACTCCGGAAACCATAGTGTTGGAGTTTCTTCAGCATTATTTCGTGATCCACGCTGTCGAAAGCTTTGGAAAAGTCAGAAAATACCGCCGCAGCACACTCGCCGATATTTATTTTCTCGTACGTCTTGGACATAAACAAATATGATAGGCATCATTGGTTCCTAAGTTCGGCTGAAATCCAAATTATTCAGTGCTTATTACGTTATTTGTTAAAAGAAAAATATGCTTTCGTTTCTTGACCAATTTTTCAATTACTTTAGCCAGACTAGGTATGAGGGATATGGGGCGGTAATTTGAAGGGCTACTTTCGCTACCTCCTTTGTGTATAGGAATAACCACGGATGTTTTTAAAAAATGGGGGAAGTTGTTAGTTGTGAAGGAGCGGTTAATGAATTGTACTAAGGATGTTAGTGCTGAGTCAGGAAGGTTTTCGATTATATTTATTGAGATTTCATCGATCCCGGAAGAGTTTTTATTTCTTATTTCTTTTACGGTCTCTTTGAGTTCGGAAAGATTGGTATCGGTGAGATAAAACTCGTTGATGATTTCGGTTTCGATCATGTAATCTGAGGGAGAATTGGAGGCTGATATTGTTTCGGTAAGTTTACGAGCCATATTGCAATGATAGGAATTCAGTTCATCAGGTTCTATCAAGATGTGTTGTGGTGTTTTAGTTTTCCCTCTCATTTCATTAATTAGCTTCCAGGATTCCTTGCTCTTATTAGTATCTCCTTCTAGTTGTGTTTTGTAAATATTATCCTTTTCTGCGGTATGTACTTCTATTTTTAAGATAGTATGCGTGGAAGAATGGCTCGTTTGTGAATTTGCGGATACTATACGAGGTTTTTTATTTTTCTTTATTTTAATTTTTTGCAAGGGAAGCTTCCTCAAAATTATGTTTGGGTTTTATGTAAAATTCAGAAAAAGCCATCAATTGTTACTGAATGGACAAATAGAGAATTTGGTGATAAATGGTTAGGACGAAAAGCGATCCACGGTGGCCTCCTCGTTTGCCAAATCTCGCCCCAATAGATTTTTTAGCATTCCATTGCAAAATCATCCAGCAAATGTATTGCGATCTATTCTTGGTGAATTTTATGATCGGACAAATAGATGTATTGCACGACATACAGAGACACTTCAATAATTTTTTTTGCATTTTAAATATTTTGTCAATCATTTTGATTGGTTTATTGTCAGTTATAATAAAAAAACCGTTAAAAATTGGAAAATCCAACGGCACCACATTCAAATAAGTTCAAAAACATTGTATTATTGTTTTGAGATTTGGGTGCGTTTAATACATTGTTGTGTTATTAATAATTGAAAATTATAATAATAATGTTTACTTTAAACCTTGATTTGTTTTTATCCATGGGTTTACGCGATTATTTTGGGAGAGTTCATGTTTGTCTATCAATTTATACAGTTTTTTAATTACCATTCAAAATAAAAATGTTACACTACAAATTAAAGTTTTTCAATATGCATATTATCATTATCACAGTTTTACCTTATTAAAAATAATTTTTGCGAAATTTTATAGTTGTGTTTGACATCGTTGCAACAAACATGAAGTTTGTGACTCCCTAAAAAATGATCACGTGTAGGTACGCAAGGAAACTGATTAAGCTTGTGTTGGGTCTCGCTTCGGCCAGAGGTCTGGTGACTACTCCGTACTGATGAGGGCCAAAAGCCTGAAACCGATATACGGATTGTTAGGCGGACCTGGCATAAATTAAACATAATCAAGTTTATTAGAAAGAAACATTTGCAATCAATTTCCATTGTCAAGGGAAGTTTGCATAGATTTTAAGGTGGATATCATTCAATGTTCTGCGTGGTATTTGCCAGGAAAGTAGTTGTTTTTCGCTTGTGTTTCAATTTATATGAAATTTTTGTGAAGAGACTCTCAAGTCCCTTGTTTCTGATATTATACTTCACATATTTGGCTCTCTTGTTTGATATCATAAGATATTAGAAAGACAAAAATGGCCAATCGAAATATAATAACGAACAGTTGAAATCTCTTTCCAATTATTTTCGCATTCCAGATTACAATTATTTTTTTTTTTTTTATGTTCTGGTTCCCACGAAAAGGGATATGCTATAATGTTCAGAGAACATCGTGGGAACCTAGGGAAAGAAGGTAGGAGTTGGTGTTCTTCTTAAATTTCTGAAGGTTGTATGCCTCGGGGAACACATCCCTAGGCAATGAGTTCCAAAGCCTCGCTGTTCGTTGGATGAACGAGTCTTTGGAAAGTGATGTTCTGCAGGTCTCCAAAGTGACCACGAAGGGGTATGATGACTGAACTTGACGGGTTAATCTCGAAGAGACTGCCAAAGCAGGAACGATTGTAGATATTTCAGAAGAGCATCGCCCATGGAAATATCTATAAAATAGAGACAAATCGCCAACTTTTCTACGGTGTTCCAGACAAGTGAGCGAGTTTGTAAGCGAGGCATCACCGACGAGACGAATTGCCCTTTTTTGGACAGAATCCAATAGCCTCAGGATATGTTCAGGTGCCGCACTCCAAATATGGGAACAGTATTCCAGGACAGGTCGGATCTGTGCCTTATAGATCATAAGCAGCTGACTGGGGGTGAAATAGCTCTTGGCACGAAACAAAAAACCAAGTTTTTGAGATGCACTTTTGGCAATGGACCTCACGTGATTTTCCCAGGAAAGGTTATTGCTGATAGTAATACCAAGCATCGATATGGATGGCTTCAATGGTATGGTTACTCCTGACAAAGTTATGTTAGGCACAGTGAGATCGGCTTTTCTAGAGAAAAGACATGCTTGTGTTTTGTTTGCATTGAATTCTACCAAGTTATTAGATCCCCATTCGAGAATTGTTGCTAAGTCCATATTTATATTATTAACATTTCTTCCTCGTTCATTTCTCGTTTCACGGGCTGATATGGGGGCCCTGGAAGAGAAAGCGGTATGGAGGGTACTATCATCGGCAAAGCTGTGTACTGGACATGAAGTTGCTTTCAACAGGTCGTTGATGTGAACTAGAAATAGTGTTGGTGCGAGAATAGATCCTTGCGGAACACCAGCATTTATGAGTAGAGTGTCAGATGAAACTCCATCGACCACTACATGGAGATACCTGTTTGAGAGAAAACTAGCAAGCAGAGAACACAGCTGAGGGGGCAAGCCATAAGACGGAAGCTTGGCGAGGAGTCCCTGGTGCCAAACTCGATCGAACGCCTTGGAGATATCTAATGCCACAGCTAAAGTTTCTCCATACTTTTCAATAGATAGCTGCCATATATGTGAGACGTAAGCGAGCAGGTCACCAGTTGATCTCTGATGGCGGAAGCCCTATTGCCTATCGTTGACAATTCCTGAGTCTTCCAGATATTTCATGAGCTCGATGTTGATGGCTTTTTCCATGACCTTTGAAATAATAGATAGCAGATAGCAGATAGAATTATGATGTGATAGATAGAATTATGATGTGATATACTCTAACTAACTTCATTCATTCATTCATTCATTCAACCAAATGTTAATAGACGCAGATATATTTTCAACTGATTTTTGAAAGAATACGGAGTGACTGAATTTATTGAAATCGACCACAACTTTGGAAAACAATAAGTACATAGATTTTTTGTTTTTGTCCTTTAGATGTGGAATTGATTGATAGTCCTTGTGTTGTACGTGTGAATATGACTATTATGGTTTAGTTTAGTTTAGATATCATAACGAATTCAATTTAAATCTTAAATCGTAGGTAAGTGCAAAAGTTAATTGTGGGTAATTAATTGAAAATCAGCACTGCGAGAAAAAATAGGTAAGTCGCCAAGTTTCCAAGCATATCCACAGCTCGCAGATATAGCGAGAGATATGTCCTGAATGAATTGAAAAATTGAATATATTTCGAGCAAAAAAAAAATTACTATTTCGATCCGTTACGATATAGGAATCCTAATTCTCTCAGGAATTTTCTGCGATCTGAGAAAGAACGCATAGAAAATTCTTCGAAAAAATATGAACATCCCTAACTTTTTACCTTTCCCAATTTCTAATGAACCGACGTAACATTACTTCCGAAGGAGCCAAGAACCAGGATCCAGGATTTAGAGTAAATCCGTTTCGATACAACAAAATCCATCGATGTTTCTCATAGAATGCCCCAATTCAATCGATAATATATTCAGAAGTAACACAAATGGGCGCCTCCGTAGTAAACTGAGAAACTTGATTTTTAATTTACATGTAATATTTATATTTTTGATTGACAGGTAATTGTACATTTTAATACCATTGTAGATTATTATGTAGATTTTTGAGTCTTTTACTGCTGTGGTGCTAGGTATTGGTAGTTTGATGGAGTCATTCTGGCGTGTGTTGCATTGGGTATCTGCTATTTCTAAAACATTTTTATTTTTGTGCATCAAACTTACAGCTTCCAGAATATATAGGGATACTAGCGTTGAAATTCCATGTACTTTAAAGAGCTCTCTACAAGATTCCCTTGGGTTTTTTTTTGCAGATATATCTCAAAGTCCTTTTTTGTAATACGAATCTTCTGGATTCTGGAGCAAATATGAACTGCATACTCCCCAAAATGCGATTCCATAGCACAGATGTGATTCGATTATGGTGAAGTATGAAGCCCTTGCTGTCCAAGAACCCAGTTCATTCGAAATTACTCGTATCGCGTAACAGCCAAATGCTAATTTGTTGCAGAGGTTCTTAATGTGGCATCAAATTTCAATTTGTTGTCTATATCTAACCCGATAAATCTGGTTGTTGTTTTATTGATTATCCGGTTGTTAGCCAGAAGTATGTCAGAGATATTACAGCGAAATGTTATTAGGTTTGTTTTGTTCAAATTGAGTACCAAGGAATTATTGATTATTATTATCTCTCTTTCTATTTTGTCCTGGAGCTTATGGCCTGTTTTCTCATGCCACAGAATTGTAGTGTCGTCTGCGAAGAGGGTTATCTTCACTGAGATATTCAACTCGGTAATGTCGTTGATATAAAGGAGGAACAGTATTGGTCCCAGTACTGAGCCTTGAGGTACTCCAAATTCAATATTAGATATACTGGAGTGTGAGGTAGTGAGTACTAATTGGTTCCGGTTTTTTAAATAAGATTTCAACCATTCTAAACTCGTACTCCGGAAACCATAGTGTTGGAGTTTCTTCAGCATTATTTCGTGATCCACGCTGTCGAAAGCTTTGGAAAAGTCAGAAAATACCGCCGCAGCACACTCGCCGATATTTATTTTCTCGTACGTCTTGGACATAAACAAATATGATAGGCATCATTGGTTCCTAAGTTCGGCTGAAATCCAAATTATTCAGTGCTTATTACGTTATTTGTTAAAAGAAAAATATGCTTTCGTTTCTTGACCAATTTTTCAATTACTTTAGCCAGACTAGGTATGAGGGATATGGGGCGGTAATTTGAAGGGCTACTTTCGCTACCTCCTTTGTGTATAGGAATAACCACGGATGTTTTTAAAAAATGGGGGAAGTTGTTAGTTGTGAAGGAGCGGTTAATGAATTGTACTAAGGATGTTAGTGCTGAGTCAGGAAGGTTTTCGATTATATTTATTGAGATTTCATCGATCCCGGAAGAGTTTTTATTTCTTATTTCTTTTACGGTCTCTTTGAGTTCGGAAAGATTGGTATCGGTGAGATAAAACTCGTTGATGATTTCGGTTTCGATCATGTAATCTGAGGGAGAATTGGAGGCTGATATTGTTTCGGTAAGTTTACGAGCCATATTGCAATGATAGGAATTCAGTTCATCAGGTTCTATCAAGATGTGTTGTGGTGTTTTAGTTTTCCCTCTCATTTCATTAATTAGCTTCCAGGATTCCTTGCTCTTATTAGTATCTCCTTCTAGTTGTGTTTTGTAAATATTATCCTTTTCTGCGGTATGTACTTCTATTTTTAAGATAGTATGCGTGGAAGAATGGCTCGTTTGTGAATTTGCGGATACTATACGAGGTTTTTTATTTTTCTTTATTTTAATTTTTTGCAAGGGAAGCTTCCTCAAAATTATGTTTGGGTTTTATGTAAAATTCAGAAAAAGCCATCAATTGTTACTGAATGGACAAATAGAGAATTTGGTGATAAATGGTTAGGACGAAAAGCGATCCACGGTGGCCTCCTCGTTTGCCAAATCTCGCCCCAATAGATTTTTAGCATTCCATTGCAAAATCATCCAGCAAATGTATTGCGATCTATTCTTGGTGAATTTTATGATCGGACAAATAGATGTATTGCACGACATACAGAGACACTTCAATAATTTTTTTTGCATTTTAAATATTTTGTCAATCATTTTGATTGGTTTATTGTCGAGTTATAATAAAAAAACCGTTAAAAATTGGAAAATCCAACGGCACCACATTCAAATAAGTTCAAAAACATTGTATTATTGTTTTGAGATTTGGGTGCGTTTAATACATTGTTGTGTTATTAATAATTGAAAATTATAATAATAATGTTTACTTTAAACCTTGATTTGTTTTTATCCATGGGTTTACGCGATTATTTTGGGAGAGTTCATGTTTGTCTATCAATTTATACAGTTTTTTAATTACCATTCAAAATAAAAATGTTACACTACAAATTAAAGTTTTTCAATATGCATATTATCATTATCACAGTTTTACCTTATTAAAAATAATTTTTGCGAAATTTTATAGTTGTGTTTGACATCGTTGCAACAAACATGAAGTTTGTGACTCCCTAAAAAATGATCACGTGTAGGTACGCAAGGAAACTGATTAAGCTTGTGTTGGGTCTCGCTTCGGCCAGAGGTCTGGTGACTACTCCGTACTGATGAGGGCCAAAAGCCTGAAACCGATATACGGATTGTTAGGCGGACCTGGCATAAATTAAACATAATCAAGTTTATTAGAAAGAAACATTTGCAATCAATTTCCATTGTCAAGGGAAGTTTGCATAGATTTTAAGGTGGATATCATTCAATGTTCTGCGTGGTATTTGCCAGGAAAGTAGTTGTTTTTCGCTTGTGTTTCAATTTATATGAAATTTTTGTGAAGAGACTCTCAAGTCCCTTGTTTCTGATATTATACTTCACATATTTGGCTCTCTTGTTTGATATCATAAGATATTAGAAAGACAAAAATGGCCAATCGAAATATAATAACGAACAGTTGAAATCTCTTTCCAATTATTTTCCCATTCCAGATTACAATTATTTTTTTTTTTTATGTTCTGGTTCCCACGAAAAGGGATATGCTATAATGTTCAGAGAACATCGTGGGAACCTAGGGAAAGAAGGTAGGAGTTGGTGTTCTTCTTAAATTTCTGAAGGTTGTATGCCTCGGGGAACACATCCCTAGGCAATGAGTTCCAAAGCCTCGCTGTTCGTTGGATGAACGAGTCTTTGGAAAGTGATGTTCTGCAGGTCTCCAAAGTGACCACGAAGGGGTATGATGACTGAACTTGACGGGTTAATCTCGAAGAGACTGCCAAAGCAGGAACGATTGTAGATATTTCAGAAGAGCATCGCCCATGGAAATATCTATAAAATAGAGACAAATCGCCAACTTTTCTACGGTGTTCCAGACAAGTGAGCGAGTTTGTAAGCGAGGCATCACCGACGAGACGAATTGCCCTTTTTTGGACAGAATCCAATAGCCTCAGGATATGTTCAGGTGCCGCACTCCAAATATGGGAACAGTATTCCAGGACAGGTCGGATCTGTGCCTTATAGATCATAAGCAGCTGACTGGGGGTGAAATAGCTCTTGGCACGAAACAAAAAACCAAGTTTTTGAGATGCACTTTTGGCAATGGACCTCACGTGATTTTCCCAGGAAAGGTTATTGCTGATAGTAATACCAAGCATCGATATGGATGGCTTCAGTGGTATGGTTACTCCTGACAAAGTTATGTTAGGCACAGTGAGATCGGCTTTTCTAGAGAAAAGACATGCTTGTGTTTTGTTTGCATTGAATTCTACCAAGTTATTAGATCCCCATTCGAGAATTGTTGCTAAGTCCATATTTATATTATTAACATTTCTTCCTCGTTCATTTCTCGTTTCACGGGCTGATATGGGGGCCCTGGAAGAGAAAGCGGTATGGAGGGTACTATCATCGGCAAAGCTGTGTACTGGACATGAAGTTGCTTTCAACAGGTCGTTGATGTGAACTAGAAATAGTGTTGGTGCGAGAATAGATCCTTGCGGAACACCAGCATTTATGAGTAGAGTGTCAGATGAAACTCCATCGACCACTACATGGAGATACCTGTTTGAGAGAAAACTAGCAAGCAGAGAACACAGCTGAGGGGGCAAGCCATAAGACGGAAGCTTGGCGAGGAGTCCCTGGTGCCAAACTCGATCGAACGCCTTGGAGATATCTAATGCCACAGCTAAAGTTTCTCCATACTTTTCAATAGATAGCTGCCATATATGTGAGACGTAAGCGAGCAGGTCACCAGTTGATCTCTGATGGCGGAAGCCCTATTGCCTATCGTTGACAATTCCTGAGTCTTCCAGATATTTCATGAGCTCGATGTTGATGGCTTTTTCCATGACCTTTGAAATAATAGATAGCAGATAGCAGATAGAATTATGATGTGATAGATAGAATTATGATGTGATATACTCTAACTAACTTCATTCATTCATTCATTCATTCAACCAAATGTTAATAGACGCAGATATATTTTCAACTGATTTTTGAAAGAATACGGAGTGACTGAATTTATTGAAATCGACCACAACTTTGGAAAACAATAAGTACATAGATTTTTTGTTTTTGTCCTTTAGATGTGGAATTGATTGATAGTCCTTGTGTTGTACGTGTGAATATGACTATTATGGTTTAGTTTAGTTTAGATATCATAACGAATTCAATTTAAATCTTAAATCGTAGGTAAGTGCAAAAGTTAATTGTGGGTAATTAATTGAAAATCAGCACTGCGAGAAAAAATAGGTAAGTCGCCAAGTTTCCAAGCATATCCACAGCTCGCAGATATAGCGAGAGATATGTCCTGAATGAATTGAAAAATTGAATATATTTCGAGCAAAAAAAAAATTACTATTTCGATCCGTTACGATATAGGAATCCTAATTCTCTCAGGAATTTTCTGCGATCTGAGAAAGAACGCATAGAAAATTCTTCGAAAAAATATGAACATCCCTAACTTTTTACCTTTCCCAATTTCTAATGAACCGACGTAACATTACTTCCGAAGGAGCCAAGAACCAGGATCCAGGATTTAGAGTAAATCCGTTTCGATACAACAAAATCCATCGATGTTTCTCATAGAATGCCCCAATTCAATCGATAATATATTCAGAAGTAACACAAATGGGCGCCTCCGTAGTAAACTGAGAAACTTGATTTTTAATTTACTGTAAGTGATACGGTCTCGTTTCTGACAAAAGAAAGCACATGTATTGTTGTGGCATCCTGTGTGGAGAGTATCACAAAGGGTATTTTCGTACCAGTTTAATCTATCTAATGGAGAGCACGGAACGCTTTTTCAGTGATACCACCGTTTTCTGATTCTATCTTTCGCGTATATATGAGAATGTTATCACTTCTCTCAGCGCCTATACTATCGACGATTGTCGAGCATCGAAAAAAGTCTAACTATAAAAATAGATTTGTAAAATGTCATTAATTTTTTTACTACTTGATAAATAATACATTGAATGAATCAGCGACTGAGAAATAAATGTCTTGTTGATATGAACCAACATTTTCACAAATAATTTAGACACCAAGACACTCACAGTTCTTAGTATTATTTTGGTAGTCAGTACGAATTTTACAAATATGATTTTTAGACTCCGTTTGAAAAAGGTGTTGAGGATATCAAGTATATAAATTAGAAATGTACCCCCAGTGGCGCGTATCTGGGAATTGTGTTTGGGAGGGTTATAATGACATAAAAAAGTAAAAAGTTATCTACTTATAAGGGTACAAATTCTTTCTTTAAAATAAAAATGATGAAATCCAGTACTTATCCTGTGTTTCTTATTTGCAAACCCTTTCAATAACATTTTAAACATCTATTTGCACATCTCTATGAACATGAAGTAGACCTGATCCAACCAACCGCCCCTGTTGTATCGTTGATCGCATGCAAGTTTTCAATCGCTTCAACGAAGAAAAAATTCGTTCAACGGATGCCACACTAGCAATGTATTCAAAATATGAAGACACTTTTTTATCAAGGGAAATACGTTAGCGTCACAAGATTTAAAGAGAAAAATAATTCAAAATTTCAAAAAATGAAAGTATTAGCTGAACACTTGAAAGAATGTAAGTTCGTTTCCATTGAATTTTGATAATGTTAATCAATACATTTTTTTGAAACCGTCGATTTTATTTAAACCCGAATAGTTGTTCACAGAATGACTCCATAATTTGTTTGCTTCCTGGAGCACATTTTACATGTGTATTTAATAATATCACGCTATAAAATTGTTTAAAAATTGATTATTCTATTAATTCTAAATTTCTAAAGTTAACAAAATATGAGAAATTGTGTAAATATTGTCACCATTTTTTCATTGATATTTCACATTATTACCAGTTTTATGACTGACAAAAGCATTTTACAACGTTGAAAATAACGCAGTTTGTTTATAAAATATTTACAATCAAATGGATAAATTGAATATTTTGCAAAAATTGTTTTTTTGCATAAGGTTGCTGAGAATTTATTATGATTGAAAAAACAATTAATTTTTTCAATTGTATAATTTTTTTATTATTTCAATAATATATTAACAATTTTTTTTCTTTAAAATTAATAATTAGTTATTCTCTACCTAATAAGTTTTTTTTAATAATAATTTTATTGTTTATTTACTTAACAATCAGTTATAAACAAACTTTGATTGACATCATATTTTTGAAAAATCTTTCTATTCAATATTCAATCGAGAATGTTTCCCTTTTCAACATGAACGATGGAAGATAGTGACTGAAGTTTATCTTTCCGTCGCAGATGATTCCACATCTGATTTTATGAACATCCTGTTCATATACTGAAACAAATCATAATAAACTCCCAACAACCTAATGAAAAAAACTGTTTTTTTGAATATTCAATTTATCCATTCGTTTATAAATATTCCATAAACCCATAGCGTATTTTTTTAAAGGTTATAAAATGACTTTGTCAAACATAGAACTGATAATAATGTGAAATATCAATTGAAAAAAATTACGATATTTAATCGATTTCTCATATTTTGTTAACTTTAGAAATTCATATTTAACATAGTAATCAACTTTTTAAACAATTTTATAGCGTGATATTATCGAGTAAACAGTAAAATGTGCTCCAGGAAGCAAAACAGTTATGAAGTCGTTCTGTGAAAATTCATTCGGTTTTTAATAAAATCGGCGGTTCCACAAAAACTTCTCAATTAACATTAGACTCACATTATCAAAATCCAATGAACATTCTTTCTTCTAACGAAATTACATTATTTCAAGTGTTCAAATGATACTATAATTTATTTTTTTATTCATATTCACTATATAAAAAAATATTTTATACTATTTACTCCTGCACGCGGAGCCCTATTTTCAACGTTGAATTGAAATAATTAGTAATTAAGATAGATTTCCGAGAGAAAAATTTTTCATGGAAAATTTCCTTCTCTTCAAGAACCCGTTTTTTATTTTCTCTATCATCAATAGTTTTTGAGCTATTACCAACAAACTAAGCCGTTTTAATTTTTTGTGTTTTAGCAAATTCTCGTCGGCGGAAAAAATTGAAAAATACATCTTTTTCAGAATGACATCCCGAATCGAATGAGCCATCGCTCATAGTTTTAGTAGACTTGGAACGATTTTTCGCAGAAAACTCACGTTTCGACTAGACTAATGAGAACATGCCTAGCGACAATAGCGGCCACGACGTTTTAGAGATGTGGTGGTCATTCCATCAATTTAAACATATTGCAGTTTCTTGGGGGGAGGGGGTAAATACCTTAAGCGAGTCATAGTTACGACCGCCACCGGGGTCTGGGGGGCGGTTAGCCCCAGTTCGTTCAAGTCCCCGAGTGTCCGACTGTGGAGGCCAATGGCCTGCTTATGCCTATTTGAGGGCAGAAACTGGGGTTTTCCCTTACATTGCACATACCGTCGTTCGATTACATACAACCCCCTCTTACCCAGCAATTCACCAGCCACCCACTACGACAAGGTCGGTGCGCACCTATGACCTTCATTACAGTCCGATGTTCCGGGACTGGTACCTCCTACCTCCTACCTTCTGGAGTGCGTTAGCACAACCAACTGTAAGGCGGTGGGGGGATTGAATACCCTTTTTAACTCAAGGTATGCTCTCACATGAGTGGGTAACGGGCCCACTGTCAGGACCCACCAGCGAACACTACCCCCGAGAGGCCAACACCAGACGAAGGGGCAGGGAGCCACCCCTGGGGATCCCCTTCACCCTCGGTACCAGTTGACGGTGAGTCTGTGCTCCCGAACTAGACTGGTGACAGTTTGGCATGCCCCAAGCCTACCACATTTCTGCTGAAGCCAAGACAATGCGTTACCCAGACGACTGGGATTGCGTGTGCCGTTGGCAACTTTAATGGGTAAACGCCATGTGGTCTACACCGCATTACCCTCCCCTTAAATACGCGCTTGTGTACCCCCATCTAGAAGTGTATGATACAAACATTCTATATTACGAAAGTCAAGTCAATTCGGTTGCTACCACCGTCTGACAGATCTTCAAAGAAACGCGACGGTGTGATGTTACCGTCGCGATTGATCATCAAGTATGCTTCTATTTAGGAAGTTTGACCATTACCTATCACTACAAATTGTAATGATGGAATGATGAACTTCAAAATGTTAATAAAGTGATTATTAACGAGTTTCATCATCTACAATCCATGAAATAATATTCCGAGAAAAATCATCAGGCAGTTCTACACAAAGATATAAATGAAACTACAATCAATATTTCAAGCCGACTATCGAAGAATATGAACGGAGAATTCATGACTCATTTGACAGCACCATGAACAATATTTCTGGTCAAAACCGCGCTCGACATTCTGACTATTCGACGGAATTGAAAAACAGTAATTTTTAATCAGATCTCGTTAAATATGTACGTTAACGTTGAATTCCATTACAAATACAAGTTAATTGATACCCATAAAATTGTAGATACAAATATTCTGTTTTTTACATTTGTCGAATGAACCATTAATCAAATATGATGATGAGATGCTTCGATACCGACATTCTCATAAGTATGGAGCACTTGAATTAACGTTGGTTGTGGTTGTATATGAGGTGTCATAAGCCTAACCAGCCTCCTATGTTGTGAAAGATTGTGAGCAGAATCCCGCATTTTATAATTAGACCAATCAATAGAGATTTTTTCGTGACTAAAATACTACCAGGAAACCGACTGTGCCATCATACGGAATATGTTCTGTAATTATATCCTGCTATGTTTCCTACTCCCACCTCTCATTGCTTAATTTGTTATAAACATTTGAAAACTTTTTTTTATATCGTTTTTGACTTGTAACTTGAAAACTAATGAAGTAATCTCCGATTTGAGAGAATCAAAATGCAAAGAAAATGTGCCAAAGCACGACTCGATCGGATTATTAGTAACTGGAAAAAACCGGAAAAAATCTGCGTTTTTTCAAAAAAAAATTGAAGCAGGCTCTCCACGACATAGTGATTGTCATGTACTTTATGTGTGAAGTTGAAGTATAGTACTACAAAATGACTATTCTCATTTTGCGTTAAAATGCTGCGAAATAGGTGAGAAATATTTGCAAACATGACCGAAAACCGGCGAGTGCATGAAAGCGGCTCAGGAGTGGGGCTAGAGTAGCAGATTCATAACGCGTGTATTACCATACATACGCTTTCCCGCGACTGCTGCTCTACCCGCACTACTCGGCTGCTTTCACGCACTCGCCCATTTTCGGTCATATTTGCAAGTATTTTTCATCTATTTTGCAGCAATTCAACGCAATATGAGGATATCCGTTATTTGTAGTACTATACTGCAGTCGGACCACCTATGACGCATCCAGGTCTGCTGCAATAAAGTGCATTGAAAAATTCAGATTGCAAATATGCCAAAACTAATGATGCGACAAAGTGCATATTAATCACTACTATGTTGTGAAAAGCCTGCATGCACTAGATGTCAAAAACTGACGGAGTTTTTTTTTTAATAACTGATTTTTTCGGTTTTTCTGCTTTTTCTCCGTTACTAATAATCCGATCGAGTCGTGCCTGGGCTCATTTTCTTTGCATTTTGATTGTCTACGATTCGTCCATCGAAAGTATTGAGTTCTTCATTGGTTTTCAGAATTGAAAAAAAATATTTTTAATGTTTAAAACAAATTAAGCAATGACAGTTGGGAGTAGAAAACATAACAGGATATAACTATGAACCGTCTTCCGTATGATAGCACAGTCGGTTCTGGTAGTATTTTTGTCACAGAATGAATAGAGCTCAAAATCTCTATTGATTGGCCTGATTCTAAAATCTTGGCGTTCATCGATTTTAGCAGAGCAGACGAGTCCCGAGTGGTAGCATTTTTTTCAATTTTGATAGAATATATTCGTGCCAGTATAATGACTCAGTATTTTGCTTGGTTTTCCTGACTGACGAACTAGATAATGGGATTTCTTTGAGAGCAAACACTACCTTGATGAAACCGAAATCGGTTTTAAACCTTCAATTTCAAAAAAATTATTGTTAGAAAATGATTCAACGCATTTGTATAAATTCGGGAACTTCAGTGACTTTTGGTTGAGATTAATTTTAAGAAAAAAAAGTGAAATGACATGATGAATGGGAAAAATTGAGAGATTCCCGAGTTCTTAAGGGACCAACAAGTATTTACAAAAAATATATCTTCCATGAAATCATTGGTTTTTGCAAAAAACCTATTCTACGATCGCGAAATCTGTATCCGAATGGCGCTGCCCCCTACATTGAATTGAGACCGCACAGAAGCAGTGTTGCCAATATTCGAACAGTTCACTATCTGCACTCACACTCTTGGTAAATATATGCCTACACTCTAGCTGGGCAGGGTGAGGAAAAAATTCGACTGTTTCCTGTGACGCGCTATTGTTTGCTCTTAAGGAATCGCCTCAACACTGAATCCTTCATGGGATTATTGATTGCTCTGTCGTCAATGGTTCCTAATTGTTAAGCCCTATGTCTTCACAAGGTACACTAGTTCATTTACTAGGTTTTTCGGGTCCACACCCCTTTCTGAGTTGATTTGTCCGAACGTTGCTTTTTCGATGTTGTAATGATAAATGTCTGAGTTGTATGAAACGTAAGGGTGCATTCAAAGGGTAAAAGATTAGTATCTGGTGGTTTATAGATAGTCTTATGCTTATAGACTACTTTAACTACGACTACATCAATACTCATGAAGCAATCACGTAGCTCGTTGAGATTGTGTTCAACTACAACACATGAAGCTAGCAAGGCACCACCACCACCCCAAGTAACAATGTTCTTCAGATAAAACGTTTATATTGTTCCACAAATTTCAACTCGTACAATTATTGTAGTTGCCCTGATGTGGAAATAATAAAGATTTCCGAAAGCTTGGACAATCTCTGCAGAGTTCTCTTCCACTTGCTGCAAAACTTCACTACCTACTAGTTCTATTCATAACTAGTTAGCAACGATTACCCTTCCTCTCCTATAAATATATATATATATATATATATATATATATATATATATATATATATATATATATATATTCATATTTCTCATTCTGGTTTTAGTGTACATCTGTACATTCCAACGATTAAATTGCAGAAAAATTGAAGAGAGTAGCACTTTATCATAAGTTTCAATGACAGATATTGTAATCTCCGAAGTATTAAAACTGTTTGCTCAAAAACATCCGTTGGTCACTGAGCCTATATCTATTTTTCTATAATGAAAATCTGAGCTACACGATTTTCAAGATTCGTTTTATCCACGGAATCTCATCAGATATATCCCCTCGACCGATGAAGGGTCACTGCAATCCTTATCTGAGTCTTTTAATGTCGATTTTATTCTTCCATCTTCGTCAATCGACAGATACGATTCACGTCGGAGCTTTAGGAAGCTTTCGTTTCTTTTAGCATCCGGTTTGTCACAACAGAAGAGGGATTTTTCAACAATAAAGAAGATTGCGCGTCATGGAATATCTGAATCGATTTTATCTGAATTCGGAGGACGAGTGGGATCTTCTATTGAAAAGGATGATAAAAATGGTGTTACAGCTTTTCACATGTGCTATGTGACTTTGCGATTGAAAGCTTGATTTTGTCGTATTTGAAAATTTAGCACCGTAATGCTCTGAAAGCCTTGTATGGAAATATATTTTTCCGGCGACCTCTTGTTAACGAGTCTTTTTAATCTACACGAAATCGATCGTTAATGACCCCTATCTTCAATTTTTCTTGTAATGCATAATTGTGATATATGTAACTAAACATACACCGAAATCGATCATTAATAACCTGTGAATGATCAATTTGGTCCATTAATGTATAATTTTGGTATAGGCTATTAAACATTCACGAATTCGAATATTATTCAAATGTTAAATCATATTACCTTCGCGCTGTCAGATTTGTGTATTTTAAAATCCAAATATTGTAAGTTTCCTCCTAGTTGAAGGAAATGGATATCGAAAATTTCACGTTGACCCCAGGAACGAGGTTGACAGAAATTGTTTGTAATCAACTCGTATATTGAAATGGCGATTAATGATCTTGATTAATGAATAATGATCTCGTACATTAATCCCATTGATACACTAGTTGATCAAATAACTAATATAATAACTATAAATAAGACCGACAAACTCCGACTACAGATTCCTCACCTCATTTCGAAGTGAAAATTTGCTATCAAGAGGTATGTCCTAAAATGCATCCCCTCTGAGATACAGGGTGTCGAAAAATTGAAAAAAATAATATTTCATTTGTTTTCTCCAAAATTCCTGAAGAAAAAAATTTGAAACTGGTACACTGACCAAGGTTAATCAACGTGCTTATTTGAAGTTATAATTTTTTATTTTCGTAGTAACGATGGTATGTGGTCATATGTTCCTTCATATTTGCTTGGGACAAGTGAATGGCGAATGAGCGTTTGACATTAGTTCGGCTCATCGATAATCAACCTGAACGTCATAACATTCCATGTGCCTAAAAGTGGTGTTTACTGAATTCAAAGGACCCCGTTTCCTTCAATCGTCGATGCATAGCTATAAATGTAGTGAAATGTGGATGATGTCTGTTTGGATATCTATGTATCTGGCATTTCCCCCTGTTTCACCATAAACGAAATGAATAATCCATTCTGGAATGTTCACTGACTGAAATGATGACAGATGACTTGACAATAATACAAACTGTTTTGGGTTACTGTCAATTATGTCTTAGGTAAGTATCTATATATGAGTGCAGTATACGTTTTTTTTTTCCAAATTTTGTGTATGTTTTATGCATTGATCAGTGCTGTACTGAATGAACAGCCTACCACAAACTAACACGAAAGGCTCGAGTTTGCAACTAGTTATCACGAATCGAAAGAAATCATTTAAGTAGATATTAATACACAATTATTGTTTTTCTTCATCAAAAACATGTTGATTTGGTTGGATAATATTTTCCTAGATAAATCAATCAGAAATGGCTTTGATAATGATACTCCAACATTAACTTCAACAAATCAAGAGTACTTATCTTCAGTTTTTCGAAAAAATTATTTCAGACCTTAACTCTTATCTAAGTGGAGTTTTATGAATTTGAGGTTGGGTCTGTTTGTCAATTGACCTGTCAAAACAATAATATGCAAGTTAAGTATTCGGAACTGGAAATTAACTTTTTGAAAAACACAAGTTTTGGAAAACTGAGCAAACATACAGCTTGGTGTCTCTATGTGAACTGATTTATTTTCATAATTCGAATACATTGGAAAGAAGCACACCTGCTCATCTTAAAAGTAACATTCAGCAGTTTATACATTCTGCGCTACAAATAAACAGATATGATTCATCTTAAATAGTATATAACTCCTCCATCCCTAGAGAGAAAATCGTGGGGTGAGCACAGGATTTTGGATCATCGAGGTTTCTTGAGAGTTCAATGGTTCCTCTGATGATTTTTCAAAATATCTTTCAAAGTACACATGATACAAAGCATATAGTACAGATACAATAATTAATATATAGATTAATACAGTCCAAACACTTATTCTATGAGTAAGTACTGGAAAGTCTGAAATAGAGTCAACTTTTCGATTTTGTATTTCTAAAGCACTTTGAACATTTTTTATATCGTCTAAATTGATAGAATCAATTTTCAAAGGTTTCAACTTAATTTGAGGGTCAATATTTGGTTGTTTTCTCATTTCTAAATTCGGAAGTTCAACAAATTTGAATCTTTCATTGAAGTCATGATAACTTCGTAAGGTAATGTCTTCAATTATCACTTCACATTTTGAATTGAGTTCTAAAACAATTGTCCCGTGAAGTAAAATATTATCTTTATTCGTACCACATTTTTGGATAGCCACAATATTTCTGGGTGTTGAAATAATCCAATTATTTTTCTCCATTTTTTGGATTTTGACGTTTTCGATCTTGACTGGGATTTGCTGACAATTCGTAATGTTCCTGACGAGTTTCAACAGTTGAATTTCACAGGGAAGTGCTTGTTCTCGTAGTTTCATGGGATTGGTCTCATGGCAAATATATTCTTCAGAAGTAATCTCTTGACATTTCGTTTCGAGAAACATATAATTTTCTTCATTAAGGATAAGGTATTTTGATTGAGGTGAGATGATTTCAAAGTATTCCTCTGTAGGTATTGGTAAGGAATATAGCTGGAAGTAGTTATAACTTTCATTTTCCACAATTGGTATTTCTATGATAAAAATTATTTTATTTCCTTTACTATAACTTTTGATTTCCATTATTTTTTCAAAAAGAAGAATATTTTCAACTTTTGATTCGAATGGTATTTCATTATCATTTGTTAATTGACTAACAATTATTTTTAATTCTTGCAAAATTTCATTTGGTTCGGCAATGGAATTATGAAAGGTATTTAGTTTCGAAAAAGTAATTGCGATTTCGATTCTTTCAAAAATATCTTAAATTACTTGAAAAGCTGTGGTCATCTGAGAAATCATTAGTTGAATGAGAAAATATTCATAAGTTTTGAAATTTTCCATTTTTATAGTTTGTAGAATTTCTTCAACCTCAGTAATACGATTTTGCATTAAAATCTCATTATGTGCCATAGTTCTTGTAGTATTTTGAAATCTTTCGAAATATTTTTGAAGAAGGGTAATTTGATCTGTCACAATGGTTTTTAATTTCAATTGATTTTCAGATAATGTCATAATAGCTTTATCATATTTTTCAGCGTCATTCTGGTCTAAATTTCCTGATAGGGATTTGATAATGGATCCTAATCCATCAATTTAACCACGTTTTATTCTTTCATCATTTAAAGGGTTCAGTTGATTAATTTGAGAATATATTTTTCGTTCAATTGTTTCAATTAATTCATATGAATTATAGAATTCTTTTTTATAGTCGGCTTTAGAAGTATTTAATATAAAAGTATCTTTCAATGTAGTAAATTGTTTTTGAAGTACATGAAATTCTTCGATTATGTGATTGATGTCAAAATCTGGATAAATGACCAGTGGTCAATCTTATTTTGGGCATTTCCAATTTTGAAAGGTAGGAGACCAGGGTTGTCTTCTAGGTGTGGAATCTTGGTTGGATTAATTTTCCGTTGGTGCAGCTGATAAGCAGTAGTGTGATGATTGCTTTCATCTTTCTCTTTCTTCTGTTGGTTACTTAAGCTACTGCCAATAAGATTTGGGCGATGCTTTCCCGCGTATCTGGACTTCCTATGGCTAGACTGGCTTTGACGATGTGGTTCTCCACCAGTTTTTCGAAACTTCGGCGATGTGGGTCCTCTGCTTCGAATGTGTTGAATTTGGCGATGTAGTCCTCGTCCAACACTGCTTTCCACTTGGTTTTCTTCGAGTTTTTCGGCTCCGAACACACTTTTTCAGAGTTTGTCAATAAACTGTTGATACAGACCGATTTCGCGATTTTTGTCGAATCGTTTGACAAATCCTACCACGACTGCGCCAGTTAAGTATTCGGAACTGGAAATTAACTTTTTAAAAAACACAAGTTTTGGAAAACTGAGCAAAGATACAGCTTGGTGAGCAAACAAACAGCTCTATGTGAACTGATTTATTTTCATCATTCGAATACATTGGAAAGAAGCACACCTGCTTATTTTAAAAGTAACATTCAGCAGTTTATACATTCTGCGCTACAAATAAACAGATATGATTCATCTTAAATAGCATTATTGTTCCTATAACTTGCAAGAGAGAATGGCAACATATCAGTGAATCCATGACATCGATTCGATCAAATAATATGATGAATGGAAAAATGGAGTTATCGGTCTCATTCTGACTCACCCGTACTATGTTTCCAATTCTCCCAACATTGAAAAATGTTCAGGAAGTTGACACATATTCCGATATGTTGTAAGAAATTATCATTATGCGATTATTGCACATAGGAAATTATGTCACTTCTAAGGACATATCTTCAGTTTTTCTCAATTATCTCAGAAACCTCCACTTTTAGGCACATGGAATGTCGAGACTTTTAGGTTGAGTATCGATGAGCCGAACTGATGTCAAACGCTCATTTGTCCATTCACTTATCCCAAGAAAAGATGAAGGAACATATGACCACATACCATCGTTACTACGTCACTGGTTTACGAAAATAAAAATTATAACTTCAATAAATCAATAAACCTTGATTAGTGTAAGAAGTTTAAAAAATGTTCCTTCAGGAATTTTGAAGGAAACAAATTAAATCTTAATTTTTTTCGTACTTTCGACACCCTGTGTCTCAGGGGATGCATTTCAGGACATACCTTGATAGCAACTTTTCGCCTCGAAATGAGGTGAGGAATCTGTAGTCGGAGTTTGTCGGTCCTATTCTGACTCACCCTGTATATACAACGGAAAGATATACTTGAAATGGGAGTTCACCCTATAATATTGATTACACTTGGTTGTGAGAAAATTTGTTTTTTTACCCGACTACGGCAAAGCAAAAAGTAGGGTTATGATTTTGACCGGTATGTATGTATGTATGTTTATCTGTTCCCTCATAACTTCTAAACTACTCGTTGGGAGTGTCTTGATCGTCCGCTGGTTATAGGCTTTATGACGTTACATTGAATTGAATATGGCTCCCTCAAGAGGGCATTAGTGATGCCGTGTTGGGTTCCAAATAAAAGGGCTTAATTAGCACATTTCAAAAATATTTACATTGTTAGCTGTTGCTCGCGGCTTTGCTTGCATGCTCGGGAATAATTTCTAAAATCACGCCTCAGATGTGAGCCAAACATATTTTCTCTCCAAACCTATTCAAAATACATATATAATAAATACGTGTTTCATTTGGACTATGGTACACATGTTAAAATTATACCTTACGCGGTATATTACCTAGGTACATGTAAAACAATAGAACCTAAAAAAAAAAAAATTTAAAGCGGCTCTGCAAATACTTTATCACAAAATCATAACCCCAAAATAATTTAAATAAAAAGTAAGTTCATACCCGACTACTGAAAAATCACGTTCTGAAAAGTATGAAACAAGAAAATATTCTCATCTGAAATTTTTATGTACAAACTATTCAATATTTATCGCCTATTGAATAAACAACTTACACGTAATATATTCTAATGTATTTAATACATATTCATAGTGATGTTCAGATGATAGCCGTGGTCATATGCCACTTTGCCCTGAAGCGTATGATGGCTTACTACTGTTGGAATGTATTGTTTTGTTAGGGTAGGTGGCATATGACCACCATCTTCTGAACATCACTACTCCCCCGAAATCTGTAAAATATAACCCCCCTCCTCTCCGAAATCTGTAAAATATATCTGGAATAAGGTGAAAATCAGGTAGTTGTATGTACATACCATACACTAATTCACATTTTTCAATTTTGTTTAAATACCCTCAGTTTTTCTGAATATAAACTATTTGTAATATTTCAACTGATGATCCTGAGAAGTATTTCTGAATAAAAGTTGCTACCAATTCCCTCCGAAATGTTTCTCTTGGTACGGCCTTGAGTTCCTAAGTCCACTCATGAGCTCCATCAAAATCGATCCATGATGCTCGAACAAACAGAGAGACAATTACAGTTTTACAATTCTATTATTATTCACCTCTTCTACCGGAATTACTTCAAATGACATTGATAATAATAATATATGCTTTTATTGAAAGGTACAGGTAACCATACAAATGGCAGGATTCAACTTCTGAACATGACAGTTCATGAGCAGAAATGGAAACATAATTTTCCTTTCTGTATTTCAGTAAAATCATTTTACTGGGAGTATTAATGAATTGGTAACCAGAAGACTTTGCCTACACAATTAAGTTTTGCTTGATATTAAACACATACATCAATGAAGTCAATCTGATTCATCTTTTAAAAAGAGTTTTCTCGATACGGGGAATGAAAATCGGAAACCTTCTTGACTAAACTGTACCGAAACAATTTGCATCCAGTAGCAATATAACATCTACCATTGTCGAAGTACAAGGAAAAAGCGTGGCTTTTAGAGTCCGAATTCATTTTAAAGCACTTCTCTTTACTCTACCAAACCTTTCACTATAGTGCCACCCTTTGCCATCATTATATAAATGTTAGATACTCCAAATACGTTGAACACTCTGCACTTTCGATAGGGGATTCGAGAATATTATTATGTGTGGATCAGGGAAATGGAAAGCATTGTTCTTGAGTGGAGGTTATTTCTTTGCATGTACAAGGAACGAAATGGAAGGAGTTTGAGGGAAATCACATTATACTGGATTCCTTCTTTTATTCACTGATAAATATCTGAAAAAAATCGCATTACGTATCCAAATTCAGAACAGAAAAAGTCTTTCTTGTCCATACTATCCAGAAAAATAGTAAAATTGAGTGATCAACTTCGAAGGTATGTAAGAAAATTAGTAATAAAAGTAATAGAATTATGATTGAAATCTACTGAAATTCTTTCGTGAAACCATGGAAAAGCTGTAGATCCGGAAGACTCTTCTGCTGAGTAAACTCCTCATGATTGTGAGATATTTTTATTGAATGAAAAACTTCAATGACAAACAAAATGTGATCGATAAATCAATTCTTAACTGAATGTATTGACTATTTGTTATTGGTATCTACTTTCACAAGAGATTTTTCTATTTTTGAATTTCACTTCCATATAGATAGTGAAGGGAAAAATCAAATAGTTTCCTAAAAAATACCTCTCATTCGATTTTACTTGAAAAATATATGACATAAAGAGAAAGTAGTGAAAAAATTGTGACTCTGACCACTGTTGCACTATATTATCGTTACGTAAACAAACTATATTTTGTATATCTTATTTGCTCCTCCCCTCTTTCGTCAACACGTCTTTATTATTTTCAAACGGGGAAAAACATTGTTTCCCTAATTTTCAAAGAAAAAAGGCGAAGAAAGATGAGATTATTTCTGTCAGTCCATACTACCATATTGTAAATTGATGTCCGGACTTCCGCTCTCCACATCATAGTTATCGACTCCACTGCATACATTGTTGTTTCATTTACTCTTATTTCCGTTTTCTTTTCCAGAGTTCAACTTGTAATCTATTATAGATTTGTTCGGAATACCCTGTTTGTATTCATTATTCTTTTCTTCTGCTCATTGCTTCCATCATTTGTTATAATTACTCCTTGGTATTTATACTTCTTCGAATATGTCGATGTTGCTATTTTAACGATCTACTATTCTTCGATTATCATCATTTTCATCTTTGCTTGGTTTATTTTCAGTCCCATTTTGTTATCGTCTGTTATGATTTATTTTATAATTTTAACGCTTTTTGAGACAATTGCTGTCATCAGCAAATGCTAGAATTTCTCCTTCTCTCGTTCTTGATATTCAATTATTCAATTTTCTGTCCACCTACTCCAATGTTATATTGAACAATGTTTTTGATAGTCACCTTGTCTTATTCACTTACTGATTTTGAACTCTTCTGTATCTCCTTCTTGTGTCTTAACGCTAATTTTTATATGTTTCATTGTCATTTGCATTTATCTTCCCAGTTTGTTCTGTATTCCCATTTTCTGTAGTGCTTCCAGTTTTTTTCCTATTCAGCGAGTCTGAAGCTTGTTTGAAACCTACGAATATAAATTCTGTTTATATTTTGTTCAAGCACATATATTGCGTCTGTATCCTGTATATTGTGAATAGTATTTTGTATGTCGTGTTCCACAAACTAGATCCCCTGTAGTTACTGCATATCTGTTGATCACCTATTTGTGTATTGCTAAAATTCATTTTGTCTCCCACAACCTTGGTTTTTTATTTTCCATCAATTTTTTGTTGGTATAGTCTCCTCCGTATTTTATGAACTCAATACCCACCAATGCCATCTTCACCTTCTCTTACTGGAATCTCATCTCCGTCTTCTATTTCTATTCTGTTTATTTCACAACAGCAGAACTATCTATTTTATAGATATTTTCATGAATTTTTTGTTCTTCTTTCTTTAGACAAAATGGATTTTTTTCAATAGCACAGTACTTCGGTAACAGCAGGTTCTTCGTCCCGGCTTCATAACCACATTAAAAAAGCTATCACATGTTTACAACCCCTGAAAACAAAAAAAGGGTTGGTACTTGAAAAATGTTACAAATGTTATTGACAAATTGATTTGTTGAAAATATAAACAGGATGTTTCATAAAATCAGATGTGGAATCATCTGCGACTGAAAGATAAACTTTTGTCACTATCTTCCATCGTCAAGATAACCTCTTGTGGAGTATTCATGTTGAAAAGGGAAACATTCTCAATTGAATAAGGATAGAAAGATTTTTCTGTGAATTGAAAAATCCACGATTGAAATGAAGTAGTTGTTTTCTGTTAGACATTCACAAAAAATAACTTCATTTTAATCGTGGATTTTTTAATTCACAGAAAAATCTTTCTATCAATATTCAATTGTTGTTTTTTGAATTTTCAGGTGGTTTCCGACAGCGTATAAAAAGAGTAGTGCAATAAATTTCTAGTTGTAAGTTCCCAAAATTACGTGAATAAATAAATATGAAAGTACTACACTTCACGTATATTGGTAATAACTAAATTTTTTATATATTGATGTATTTTTGCATAGTTCCAAACAAACGACAGGGATTTTCCCAATAAAAAAATCTATAAAATATTCTATCGTTTCAATAATATTATTCCCAATACTATCGATTCGTCTTATATTTTTACTTTTCGCAGCTGCACAATCCAAACAGGAATTGTTTTGAATGTCACTTTTTTAATCGACTGTTATTTCCACACGATGCGTGTAGCCAGTCCGAGTCCCAACAGTATCGTGACGTCACGCTACCGAAATGCCACTCCGAGCGGACGGAGAATCTTGTCATTTTCAACGAAAAATTGATGACGGAAATCGTTTCTTTCAATGGTAATATTGTTTTTAGTGATCAATCTCTGTAATAAAAGTATTTTTCTACTGATTTTCCACATCATGTCCCAACCTAATTGTTTTGTGTTTCAATTGTGACTCACTGCTTCTGCTTCCTTCATTTCATTATCTAGCCATGTTCTCTTGACTGTTCTTATTACTTTTCCAGCTTCATTTCTCATATTTTCTGTGTGATCAAATCTTACAAGTAAAATTTGACCCATTTCTAGTTGTCGGATTAACGTAAAATTTGGCAGGTGTTCATAGTTCATGTGACAATGCATTATGGAATTTTTGTCAGAGAAAAAACAACATGGCGGCTCCAAGATGGTGGACCAGATTTGTGTTTATGGTCCGGTTCGATTCAAAATTGGTATGAGAAGGTTTTCCGGGTCGAAAATTATGAATTTTCTGTCAAAATTCATAAATTCAAGAGGCCCCACGATGGTAGACGAATTTTGTGATTATGGAACGTTTCTATTCATAATTGGTATGTCTGGGTTCTTGGGATCAGAAATTATGAATTGATTCGAATATTATTGATTTTTTGTACAAAATTTAAGATGGATGGCGGATGAGTTAATCTTTAGATGGTCCCCTCTTTGAAGAACTAGATTGCTCAGAACTGACAGGAAAAAAACCTCATGATAACAATGCTTTAGCAAAAATTTATAGATTAAGCTGTACTCACTAAAAAGTCCAAATGGAATAATCAATAAGAAACATTTTTAAATAAAAGCTTTTATTCAAATGCGCTAGGTTATTCCGTGAGTTATAGATTCAAAAGCTTGCCGCTTTTGTATTCAGACTGAAAACTTTGCACGACAAGCTTTTGAATCTATAACTCACGGAGTAACGTACGTCACGCATCCAAAGCAAATATTTTTACTTTACTAGTCTTTAAATAGGTATTTTATTAATTATTTTAATGTTATTCCATGAGATAACTTTGCTTGCTACAATATTTATAGTTTCATTTATTCCTTCTATTTCTTCCAGTATATCCTGTGTATCTTCTTTTTGGTAGACTCATATCTCATTCGGGCAATTTTCTGTCCATACCGTCTATGTTCTGTGTCACCTGGTTTAGTAATGATGAGAAAAGGTATGAGAACCAGAGTTCGGTCAATTGAAATAGTAGGAAAGAACTGAAAATATCAATATTCCTTTGATTACTGATGAAATGATGTATCTCCCAATTTCTGCCGTTTATCCGATTCCGCTGCTGGTATAAAATAAATCATACCCAATCAGTTTGACAGATTGGGGGATATATTTTATACGAACTGTTGATCGAACTCGTGGAAAGCGGAAAGTCTTAAAGAAGACCGAGACAGGCATCAAGACAAGCGGATGGAATTGAAAACACGTGACTTCAGTCGGAATCGCGGACTGCAGACTATCGCACGGAGTTTATTAGTGCTCTGCAATTTCCAGCTTCCATTCCGGTAGCACAAACATCGGTCAGACGAAATCGAAAATAATTGCGAATGAAATTTTCGCCTTAAACCTTTCGTAGTTCGTGATAAATGAATGAATCGGGGTGAGTATTATTATGTTTTCAAGATTAAATATACGCAGTTGGTGAAGAAAGAAGCAAATCACTATAGAAATATCTGCCACGAATAAACTATTGTCCTGACTGATACCCAGTATATGTGAAAATAATATTTTTTAGGGTTCCGTTAATCGAAATGGAAAACTTCCTATAAGATTGACAGTCTGACACCGCTATTTTATGTAGAAAGTCAAAATTTGCCATACTGACTGAACTTTTTGATTCCCATATCATCAAATCAAATATCCATCCGAAAATGTTGAAGGGTTGTTTGATACATCAATTGAAAGGTCTATAATTTAGTAATTGCCAGATCTGAAAATATTCCCCTCTTCATATCCTAAACTAACAGAGCTTGTGGAAAAAAGTGTTCCTCGAAATTCACCCAAACTTTAACGGGGGAACTATTGCGATGATTCAATGAATCACATCAATGTTTTGAAGCGGCTTCAACCCCTTCAAGAAGTTGTATTAAATCACCCTCCCAGATACAGAAATAACCCTTTTCCCATCCAGACTTATGCAGCTTCTACTGTGGAAGATATTACGATAATTTTATCGATTACACCCCAAAGAATTATTCGAAAAAAAAACAACCAATGTTTTATATGTCGAAAAGATAAATTGAATAAAAGCACTCCTGGATAAATCGAAAGGATTAATTTTTCGGAGGGGATTTGGAGTTTCTGTCATCCCGGTCCTCTCTTTGGAATCTAATATAGCTCCTTTTCCAATTTCCACTTTCAATAAAAGTTCAGTGACTTTCTATATATGAATTGAATGGATATTTTATGGAGTGTTCCACCTCTTTAGGAGAAATGTTGAAAATATCGTAATGTTATTCCTATTTACAGGGGTGCTTCTATCCAAACTATCGACTATCCGACAATGAAAAACTTTCTTGCAATAGTTCTGTTAATATACAGGAGATCTTTAATAAGATACACAACAGAGTTAAAAAAAATTAAACAACATTTTTGGATTTGCCATTATGAAGAGTGGGCCATTGAAAACAAAACAGCGGCTCTGTAGGTCGGCAGAACCGAATTATATAAAAACGCTCGGACACATCAACTACATTTTCGAGGGGGACATCGTTCGCGATGAAATTCACCTGAAATACATTCCATCCCTCGGAGCTGTCACCGCCACCACACATATGGCACGTGATACCTCATTTGAAAGGTATTTTCTTCTCAATATCAAACAAAAATAAATTAATTCTATCGATTCGTTTTCGAGATATAGGAACTTGAAGTTGGGAAACCACTTTTTATTCACTCAATCAATAAAAACAATATCTGATAAAGCAACTGTCACAATAATTATTATTGTCAATAAACTGAATGTTCAAACTGTCTACCACCCCTTTCCACACAATAGTACAAGTTCTGTTCACAACGAGACCTCACATTTCGTAGCATTTCCGGCGTTATTCGAAGGCATTCTTCAATAATTCCCCTTCGTAAATCTTCCAGAGATTCTGGTTCGGTTGCAAAGATTTTGTTTTTTAAGTGACCCCACAGAAAAAAGTCGAGTGGGTTTGAATCTGGAGATCTGGCTGGCCACTCTATAGAGCCTCTTCTTCCAATCCAACTTCCAGGAAACATTCTATCCAAAAACGCCCTAACAGGCTGTGCATAATGTGGAGGTGCCCCGTCTTGTTGAAATATCAAGTGGTAACGATCGTCATTTTCAATGGTATCTACTAATTGTGGGTAAACAAATTCATTCAATAATTCCAAATAAGTTTCTCCTGTCAGGTTACCGTCGAAAAATACTGGTCCAATCAAACGGTTCCCAAAAATACCGGTCCAGACATTGAGTTTTTGGGCAGTTTGAGTATGGACTTCGTGGAAAAAATGTGGATTGGCATCTGACCAATAACGACAATTATGACGATTCACAGTCGAATTCAAAAAGAATGTAGACTCATCAGAAAAGCAGATGTTGAAAAGGAAATTCTCAACAGCATCTATTCTCGTAGTCATAATTCCACAAAATTCCTGTCGCCTATCAAAATCATCTCCATTCAATTGGTGTAAAAAATATATTTTGTAGGGGTGAAATTTATGATGTTTCAGGATTCGGCGATACTGGTTCTACTGATATTGGTAACACTAGCCAATTTCGTTGTGCTCAATGTTGGGTCTGCATGAACTTATCCCAAAAGTACAACTTCAACAGCTTCATTTCTCAACGGAAATTCACGTTCTGGGTCTCGTTTCTTGTTGGCTACTGATCCAGCTTGACGAAATTTTTGCACTAATTCTAGAACGTATTTTCTAGCAACAAGTTTATCGGGATGCGTTTCATCGAACAGATCAGCTGTACGGATACCACACTCATCATTCTTGAGAAAATTGTTATTATTTCAACTCTTTCCGCGATCGTATACACCATTATTGCGGAAAGATATTCAGCAGCTTTAGTCAAGTAATTCACTCTAATGTCGTTCAATCAAAGATCAGTTTGACACTGAAAGATGTCCACAATTGCGATTTGGCAAAAAAAATTATCTCATACATGTTTTTGTTGTACTCGAATTTGAGTCGAATTCGAGATAACGTCTTTTTATCGATTCTTAAGAACCTTAAATTTTTTTCGATCAAGTAAATGAGGATGAAATAAAAATTGGAAACGGAATTGCATGTCATTTGTTGGTAAACAGTTAGATCATTTAATTCTTCGACAATCATAATCATCTTTAAACAGTTGCATTGTTAGATGTTATATTCATGGATTAAGTGAATAAAAAGTTATTTCCCAACTTCAAGTTCCTATATCTCGAAAACGAATCGATAGAATTGATTTATTTTTGTTGTTTAATATTGAGAAGGAAAATACCTTTCAAATGAGGTATCACTTGCCATATGTTGCCATTTGGAATGTATTTCGGGTGAATTTCATCGCGAACGATGTCCCCCTCGAAAATGTAGTTGACGTGTCCGAGCGTTTTTATATAATTCGGTTCTGCCGACCTACAGAGCCGCTGTTTGGTTTTCAATGGCCCACTTTGTATATTCCGTATGCGAAGTACATAACAAACATAGATACAGTACAACAAATATAAACAATAATATAAAATATGACTGATACGTAGTCCAGACAGATAAAGAATTGTAGAAAAAATTAGGGCAGATATGAGTTAGACATTGATATCCAGATCATTTATCCAGTTAATCGCCGTTTGGGAAGCTGTGTGAAGGGCATTCATTTAGTATGTGGTCCATAGTTTGTCTAGGAGCACCGCAGTCGCATTCCGGCGAGTCCACTATGCCCCAATTGTGCATCATGCCACGACACCGCCCATGACCAGTTCTGAGTCGGTTGATGCGGCTCCAGGTCTGGCGTGGGAGGTCTGAACCTGGAACTGGAGTGTTGGTTCATGGATGATGTCGATGTTCTTCACAACAGGTCTACTTGAAACAAGCTCGTTCCATTTGTGGGCTATGCAGAAGTCATCTTTTACTTCATTGTCCATCCATATTGGTTGACGTGATCTGAGGCGGTTGGGAGTGAGATGACTAAGAGTTTTCTGAATGGGTAGGCTGTCAGGGGGATTTTTACTGACTTCCGTCCATTCCTTGTGTGCAGCAGCTGATCTTCGTAATTGCACTGGGACAAAGTTTGTCAGTATAGGGAGCCACTAGTGGGAGTAGACTTTGAAGTACCACTGATGATCCTCATTGATTCATTGAGTTGTACATCGACTTTATTTTATACCAGAAGGGGGCACAGTACTCCGCGACAGAGAAAGTCAGTGCTCGAGCAGCATTTCTAAGAGGGTCCCCGTCCGCTCCCCATGTAGTCCCCGCAAGCTTATGGAGAATTTTGTTCCTTGCTTTAATCTTCAGTGCTGTCTTTGTCAGATGTTGGCAATATGTTGAAGATCTGTCGAGCGTAAATCCCAGATATGTAGGGTTCTGGTTATGCCATTGAATTGTCGATATAACGCACCCGGGTTTCTCAGATTCATCTGCAATAGTTTTCGACTTGTGTCAATTTATGAGTCAAAATATCGTCGTGCATAGAACCACAGAAAAATTCAAAACTTCAGAACAATTCAAGGACAAACTTTTTTCCAGTCGATCCCATAGGCTTTAGAGCAGCTTTTGAGATGCAGGCGAACTGGGAGTCGATGTTCCATCGCCTACTGCGATTTGTTTTCAAATGCCAAATTACAAATGATAATAACTCGACTTTTTCAAAGGCAATATCATAAATTTTATTGCATCATTGCATAGCATTTTGTTAAATCTTTTTGTCGAAATAAAGTTTGTGGGGTCTACTTTGTAGATTTTGCGAGATTTCTTGCAAAATAAGAAATGTTGATGATTTTTTCGAAAAAAAAAGAAATTGATACTTTTATAAAATTTTGAAATCAATATGTCTCAACGAGAGGTAATTGTAATAGAAACAGGAGTACATCACAAAGGAAATAATTCTAGTAATCTTTTCAAGAACAGGAGAGGATGATTAATAGGAAACAATGTAAAAATTCAGAGGGAAGGCTACTTATGATGACCATCATGTCCCACACAAGCTGCTAGTCTTCTAGTGAATGAGCCCTGAACTTCAGCGAGCATTGCTCCATCAGTTGAAGGGAAGGCTTCCGTGATCCTGTTTTTCATATCATCTGCAGTTGTTGCAGTTGACGATCTATGAAAACCTTTTTCTTCACGTTCCTCCAAAGGAAGAAAACTATAGTAGTAAAAAAATACTTTTGAGTGCAATATACAGATCACCTAATACCTGTCCACTGACATCTAATAAGGCTCTTATTTATAAAAAAATAAGATATTTGATCAACATATCATAACAGGTGATATAAATCTGAATTCTGACGAAGAGTACGTACGTACTTGCCTAAATATTTTAGGCGAGTACGGATATTCATCCTATATGAATGAATATACTCAATTATATACAAAAACTGATCACTTTTTCGTGTACTCTAAAATTCGTAACCAGAAATATTACCCATTGTTTTTCAAGTATACATAACAGATCCCTACCCGATATTCCTTCTATTTGAACTTGTTAGAACAAGACCTAAACCTAAAAATACAGCTAAAACAAAAAAGTTCATCAATTACAAAAAACTCAATATCCCAAGAGTCGTCTTCAAAGATCAATAGAGAGTCATCTGCATATGAGATTGTAGATTCACTTATATTAAGGCTTAGTAGTGAATTTATGTATGTGATAAAGATTACCGGCCCCAATACAGTGTCCTAGGGGATGCCTAGTTGCGTATTTAAAGGTTCACTTACTGAGTCTCTAATTTTTACAGTATGTTTTCTACTATTGAGGTAGTTCTTGAAAATTTCTGACACGGTTCCACGGATCCCGTAAGTTTCCAATACCTCGAGAAGTCCATTATGTGGGACCGTGTCAAAAGCCTTCGCTAAATCTAAGAAGACTACGATACATTTTTTATTTATTTCCAAGCTGTCTTTCATTGAGTTAACAACTTCATAAATTGCGTCAGAGGTACTTTTACTTTCCCTAAATCCAAATTGATTTTTATGTAATATTTTATGCTTATTTAGATGATCATGGAGTCTAATCTTTAAGCATTTTTCGAAAATTTTGAAAAAATTACTTAATATGCTAATGGGTCTGTAATTAGAGATATCTGTCACATTACCATTTTTATAGATTGGGGTTATTATTTGTCATTTCCAAAAAATCGTGGCAGGTGATGGAACATCGACTTCGAGTTCACTTGCATCTCAAAATATGCGCTAAGGCCTGAGGTATCGACTGGAAAAAAGTTGGTTGGGTCAAAAACTGTTGGAAACAAATTTAGGAAACATGAATGCGTTATATCGAAAATTTATTGGCGAATCCAAAAATGTAACAAACATTTATAAGAGAGACCTCAGTTGTGTATCTTATTTTGGGACATCCTGTATATAAATAGCACTATTTCAGAAATGATCCTCATTTTCGGACCCATCGTTTGAAAAAAAAATCAAGTTGATAGCTTGATGGATAAAAAACAAGTTAATGAAGCTTGCACGCACCCCTGAATCACCCTGTATACTTACAAATCGAGGCTTAGATCTTTTTTATATTCATATCTTTGTATTTTCATTTTCATTCCCAGGTTTCAAAACAACAAATTTTAATAGTGGTATAGACAAATCATAATATATTTATATCTTCATAGAACATTTATAAAATATTCAAAGTAAATCTAATCTAATGTAATATTCCCATGGTAAGTTAGCTTCGCATCGAGGTGTGAACACATGTAAGTACGTTTTTCTTCCTGGATTTAATTAGTACAGTGCTTGATATACTGTCACAAGTGAATTTTATAAACTAGAATCGTACTATATTCATCAGAGCAGTAGGTTTACTTATTGATCTGAGGAGCAGTATTTCAAATCATAATATAGTTTCCAAGTATCCTAATAAAATATAAAATTTGACACAATCACTGTGAAGTTGGTGAATTAAATTCGTTCTCTATCGGCTCAGCATTTTTCATTTACTGCTGAAACGTTCTTCAGACTGAGAATATAATATAGTTTCATAATAATAATAATAATAAATGCAGTGAATTATCAGATTAAAGAAGTTTCATATAGTGCGAAATTGCTTGCCAGATGAGCTAGCTTTACATTCCATTGAAAATATTGTTTAGATTTCATTTTTTAAATGAGAATGTGTGGTATTGAAAATTTCAAGAGCAATTGTAGTGACAAATATTTATGTTGCATCTTTGTTACATTGAGGGGTTTTGAAGTTTTTGCTTGTTGTTTACCTTATTTTGTAACTATGTGTGGAATATTTTTTGAATTCTCATTTATATATATATATATATGTTTTTTTATTTTCATAATATCAGGTTCATTATATGTATTATAGGGGGTTTAAAAAATTAATTTTTTTTGGGGATTGGGAAATATTGGGTCTTCTGGTCCATTTTATTATCGGTGTGATTTCCATCTGAATCATCTATTCGAGTGGCCATATTTTTCCCTACATTATTGAAGAATTTAATCGATGCAATAATTTGCCATATTTTCGGAATTTCTCATCAGTTTTGACGGTATTTGTTTTTTGTATATTTAGATAGATTTTACATTTTATAAATCGTTTATTTATCCTTTATAGTTACGATTTTTGGATTCTGTAAGGAATCTATTAAGTCTGTTCCTATATATGCGATAGTTAACTAGCAGTATTTTTTTTTTAATTTTTTTTTTAATTTCAAAAAATTTCCTTTTTTTGCCTTTGCTATATGTCGTTTGTTTTTGTTAGCTATTGAGTTTATACCTTTATTTCATGAAAGTGATAATACCATTTATGATTCAGAGTTGTGATTACATTTGTTATTTTGGGTTCATTATACATGTATTTGATCCTATCCATAAACTCCGTCCAAACCTTCTTTGGTTCTTGAATGTACAGAATGAATAGTATGCCAGTTTGTTCATGAGAATTTTTGTTTGTGAATTTTCAAAAATTTCTTTTTGATATTGTAATGGGAAACATTCTCAATTGAATATTGAATGGGAATATGTTTCTGTGAATTGAAAAATCCACGTTGAAAATGTAATTTCAGAGTGTCACTTCAAGAGAAATGTTTCTAACATTTTTCCATCTTTGCAAAGTGAGATTGCTTCTAGAAAATGTGTTTCCCATTTCTTCCGGTCTTCCTGATGATCGTGGAAGCGTGAAATAGATTTTCGTCGATAGAAATGTATCGAAGATGCTTCTTTTGAATCAATAATACACATGATTTCTAGTGAGTACTCTCTTTTGGAAAACATTCTCCTTTGCCTCATTCATCTATATGAGTTCCTAATCAAGACTGAAATAGAAAATCAAATAACTAGCTGAATGAAAATGAAAATGTCCACTTTCAGATTTTTTCTTTTGAGTTAGGGTCCTTTTTCAATATCTTCCAGATGTAGTTCTATGTCCAGTGTGGCTTTAGCCGGGGAAGTAGTTGTTTTCTCTTAGATAATCACAAACAATTACTACATTTTTATCGTGGATTTTTCAATTCACCGAAAAATATTTCATTCAATATTTAATTCAGAATGTTTCCCTTTTCAACATGAATACCCCACAAGAGGTTATCTTGAACGATGGAAGTAAGTTCATATTCCAGTCGCAGATGGTTCGACATCTGATTTTAATGAAAATCCTGTTCATATTTCCAAACAAATAATGTTCCTTAATTCATTATCGTAGTACGGAAGTTGGTTTTCTTTGTTTAAAACTGAATATGAATGTAGTTTTTGTAATAATGTCGTCCAAAATAATATCCACATCAATTGAATTCAGTAGCCAGTTTAGAGAAAGCAATGCAATATTGATGTTTTTGTAAGTTTCATCTATATATTTTCTTGTTTTTATCATTTTTGCATTATTTTTTGGTTTGGAATTGAAACAATTTACTGTTATAACAGAATGATCAGTGATTTTAGGAGTATCATTAACATAGGCAGGCTTTAGGTTTCACGATTTCAGGTTCTGATGCATTATAGGCCATCAGTGGATTTCTCTTTTATATATTGAGAAGAACGAAAATCGATTCCAGTTAAATTAATTCTGGGCACCGTATTGACGATACAGAAGGAATGAGTAGAAAATGAAGCAGCTAACGTCAGTCATTATATCAGTTTGAAATTTCGCAATGAATTACACGATTTCATAATCAGAATAACGTCAGTTCTGAAGAAACCTGCAGTTTGATATATCACTTGACTTGACCCATTTCCATTGCAATATTCTCCAAGCCACAAAGATTTTCCCAAGTTGGAGTGAAATTCCTTAATTTATCTCACCTTGTATTGGTGAAACGTGCTAAAACTCCGGACGCGAAGATTATACCACGAACTTGAGTAAACCGAGATTGAATTACGCAGATAAATCTAACCAACACAAATTAAATAATGTAGCGTTTCTTTTTGGAGAATTAGTTTCGATTCGCAGATTATCTCAAGCTGGCTCAATTACATTTTTCCTAATCTTTTCTTGCTCTCCGTACCACCTGCGCTTTCCCTCACTTTGAGTCGCTCACCCCACAGTTCAACAGGTTGGCACTACTACCACTACATTTATTATTTAGCTCCTTGCTCGTACATGTCCCTCGGGACGGTTATTGAGCCTTTACAGGATGTGATTTTTACGAGTTTTCGAACCCATTCTCGCGCCTCTGAAATGGTATATTTTTTGTCATTTCCGAACTAAGTGTTTCGGCTAAAAAAAGTTCTGCTCAATCCTGAGATTCCAAATCCCAATAAGACTCTAAAAGAAGGTTATACCAGGTTTGTAAATTGGCGAATGCATTATCTAGTATTTTTTATTCATAGACTGACGAACTCTTACGTCCAGCTACTTTGGACTTTTTTTATAGTCATTTGATATATGGAATCATTCTGTGGGGTAATTCTCATTCCTCAAAAAATATCATTCGAGCTGGCTAAAGAGATCACTGCCGTGTACTCTTCATTCAGCTTCATATCATACCACCTCCAAATTCTACTCTTCTAGAAATATACAAACAGATCAGATCATACATTACAATCGAACATACATCAATTTCCTAAGGGATCTGAAACTTTCTGAAAGCACCAAGAAACTGTCTTCCACTGCCCAACAAAAGTATTTGAAAATAACCTCATACCTGAAGCAACAAAGAGGCAGAATTCCTAGAATTTTCGTCGAACTTCTATTCTTTTTCACTGAACAACTGATTGAGTTTAGTCGTGGTAAGAAAGGGTAATAACAATTGGCAGCAACGTGACAAGAAAACAGTGACGTTAGCTTAGCAATTATTATTACATTACAATATATTATACAGGGTGAAAATAATTATCATAAAATTTGACTCTCAACGAAGGACGAAAATAATTATCTATCACATATCATACCAATTTGTACTCAAAGCGGGACAAAATTAACAACAATTATTTTTAACAATTCAAACATATAACAAATTGTCGCCAACGCGGGGCAAGATCACCAACAATATTGTTTTAGAAATTAACATATATATATATATATATATATATATATATATATATATATGAATCTCCATTACCGAGTCAGTGCAGTTAGAGCCTTCAGAGTATGAAGAGCATGAGAGTCGAATCAAATTTCATCTAGTGAAGATGCATACCCATCTCCTGATACGAAACAAGTGTAGGCTTCGTAAATTATTCATAAATTAGCCAGTTTATCAAAAGTATGCCGAAGATAGTGAAAGTGTAAATTGCAGCAACGGTCTTATACTACAAAGAAATGGTATCTCAGTAAACTCTGCAAATAGACATTTTATTCGAAAGAAGATGAAAAATCATATTTTGAATCAGTGAACGCGTAAAAAAATCGGTAAACCAAAATAAAAATCATTCAACATTTGAAACGAATGTGGTCTTCAGTCGAAGGTAAGAAAATAAAACTGTTTATTTCGCAAGTTATACATGTATTTTGTAATAAGGAACCATTCATCTACTTGATTTCATAGTAGAGTCAACTCTTGATTCGACATAAAGTACTAATATTAGCAATCGCCAAGGTAACTGAAGAACAGTTATTCTACTAGGCCATACTATATTTGTTCCACATTCCAGTATATCTTATATTCAAATTCATTTCAACGTTCTATACATTTTTCTCCGTAAAATAATTTAGGGAGAAAATGGTATAAACCAGGTGTATACGTTGTTGTTGACATTTTTTAGGAAATACATATATATTATCGAAATTCCTAAGTGTATTATTGTCTCTGAACTCTCTGAGATTGGTAACTGTACTGTCAAATTAAGGTTCCACGCTTCATTAAATACTGAGTGTGAAAGCTTTCCAAGCCGCTCTGGGAGGTTGTCCAGTTATTGGTCAATAACGCCCAGTATAGTTAAGGCCTAGCTTTAACAACTAACGAGCAGTCATAACACCATTAAATCAACTATACTTCGTAAATAAGTTTTAAAATGGAAAATATGTGTACTTATAACATATCTTTGGCAAACAACTCTTAAACACAGAAAAATAACATATTTTTTTTTCGAAAATAACTAACAAATTCCTTTTATTGGTACAATAGTTCACATTATTACATTTAGATTCCTTCATATATGGTCTTCTTCCATTGGTAGAGACGGCGTTCACAATATGTCCTTTGCAAACAAAATTTCTACATATAAAACAGGTAACCGAGGTTTTATCATTTTTGAGCGATGTGCATATGTGGCATATAGGCAACTGGTGCGGGATCTTCTGAATCTCGATATTCTCAGTGACATCTTGTGGAATCGTGGAATTGTTTGAGCTTGCTTTTTCATGTCGTCTTTCATTAGAGAAATGCCTAATTCGTACAAAAAAGTTCGTCCTCTAGGATGTGTTACCTCCGGCTTTATATTATTAGTTTTTTCCTTCTGGGGTTCGGGAAGAAAGGGAAAATTTGTCGAATGATAAGTGTAGGGAGATCCAAGCGACCTCTTTGCCCTCTGAGAAGGGGGCTTAAAGGGCCACCCTTGCTGGTGTTAGCAAGTAATGCTCTGGTATATGCCAGGGTTTGGTTTCTGTAAACCCACCTCCTGCATGCTTATATGGGTTTTTCGTATAGATATATATATATATATATATATATATATGTATATATATATATATATGTATATATATATATATATATATATATATATTTTTGAAAGTTGCGTTTTCTTGAATCCTGGTATATTTATTTTTTTGGTTGGGGGTTCTTAGGTTTGGGATTCTTGTGTGAAAATGAAACTATCCTATATCATGCTACACGTTTCGCCCCTGGCCGGAGGCATCTCCAGTAGGTTTTTTTTTAATAATTAATTTTTAATTTTTTCTCCTGATAATTAACAATGACATCTGAAAAGTAAAACATTTTGTGTTATGGTTAAAATGAAATGTTTGGTCTGGGGGAAGGGTGTGGTAGAAAAAACGATGTTTGTACGTACCTTGGCGATCATCATTGTGAAGATGACTCATTTTGTATGATTCATATTTGTTATTCCTTAGTGTGGTGAGTTCTGAAGGTTTTATTCTAACACAATGTCAAGAGCGACGTGGCATTGGCAGTGTATTCGACAGCGAGAGATCAATGTGTTTATGGGGGGTTTTGTTTTGCGGTAAATATTGTTGGTGTCGATTTCTATTCTTACTTGAGTGGGTGGGAAACTTTGGGGGCGATAGGCGTATTGTTGTTGGGAACTTGTTGAAAGAGTATTTCTTTTTATACTTTTTGTTTGTTGATATTACTAACTATCTATGCAAGTGAGTATATCTGTTCTATTATTCATAGCGTTATTATTTTTTTAATGTTAATCATTTCTTTTATTACTCTTTTCTCTTTGTTGTTTTCATGTGCCAGAATTTTTGTGTTATCGAAATTAGGGTTGTGATTCTCGGTTAGGATATATTTGTTTAAGGCAGACCAAACATTTCTCCCTTGCACATGTCAACAACTATTATTTTCATTTTAACCATAACACAAAATGTTTTACTTTTCAGATGTCATTGTTAATTATCAGGAGAAAAAATTTAAAATTAATTATTAAAAAAAAACCTACTGGGGCGAAACGTCTAGCATGATATAAGATAATTTTATTTTTACACAAGAATCCCAAACCTAAGAACCCCCAACCAAATATATATATATATATATATATATATATATATAAATAAATTTTAGTCAGATTAATGAATACAAGGGATTTTTCCCTGATTTCCTCAGTATTTTGAGGTAAATAAAAAACAAAACAGATTTTTTTCATTCGCCACGGTTTGGATTCGAACTCGGGATCACATATCTCAAGACGTGCATCTTAGCCACCTGGCTGTTTCATCTCATACATATCAGGTGCTAATGTGGTTTTATATCCTGTCACTATTGGTTACTATACGAAGTATCTTGTAACAATTTCAGAATTCATTCCTACAATATCTAGCATTCGCAAAAAAAGCGAGAGGTCATCTTCGTGTGCTTCATATGCGACACAAAGGACAACATTTTTGATCCACAGTATCTACGCCACTTTTGATTCGAATATACTCTTCAATGATTTCGGGCTTTTTCATTTCATCGTCAACTCCTCCTGTTTGATCCATTGTAGAAAGTAAAATCAAAGCCTTTTTTTTACTTGGGAACTTAGGAAACCAGAGTTATGTCATATTGGAATCCAAATAGACTTGAACCAACAGTGCATAATTTATATGGAAGGAGTTCTGTGGCACGTTTTTTCATCATTTTCCTGTTCCTTAAATTGTAAAATGGACAGTATATCAGATTAACTTATCATTTCATTGATTCAGGTAACGTAACAAATTCTAAATCTACAGAAAAAAACAATAATAATTAAAACAAATAATACTGAGAATGTTTACTTACATGACCGGACGCGCTGCGGACCGGAGTACCGCAATTTCAAACCTTCCACTTTGACGCCTCGCTGTCAACTGTTTGGTACCGCTAAAAAAACATTGTTAAGCGCTACACTTCGTCAAATATTATCTGAGGGAGTCGCCGCATACACCAAACACAAATACAAAAAAATATAGTTTTCGTGCAATCGCACGCGAAATGAGAATTTCTCGTTCTCAACACAGTCCGGGAAATTCAATTTCGCGGCCGTTACCCATAGCAACGGCCGCCAAACCAAACGTCCAAATTTGACATTTCTAAAATACGACAATGACAAGGATTATTTTACATTCTGTTTGTCTCACCAATCTTTAAACTCGCTGTAACATTTTACGTACTGCCGTTTAGAATTTTCAGGTATTCAAACGGAAAGCACCAAGTTTACAATACTTTTTAGCTCTGGAGGAGTGTAAGATACTAAAATATCAGTATCAGTATCGGACATATTCGCGTATATTCAACCATATCATTTCCATAGCAACCCTGTGACTTTGTTAACTAAATTGAACTGCTGTTGATTTTAAAACAATAATATATTTATTTGCAATTATCTTGTTTGATAATTTTGCCATGACCGCGAAACTTTTCAGCGACCTCAAGATTATCTAGCCTCGGGCGTAAGCCAATGACCTATTGTTGTTCTATAATCTAAGGCGCAAGCGGCCCTGCGAAAACTTTTATTTCGGTACGCTAAAAAGGTATTTCGCGGCCTTGGCCAAATTTCACGTTAATCGGACAACTAGAAGTGGGACAAATTCAACTTGATTACAAACACAGACAGAAATCGGGGCAGGTGAAACTATCAATTTTGAATAGAAACGGTCCATAATCAAAAAACTCGTCATGATATGGTCATTTTTTTATCGTGGCCATGACTTTCGTTTTGAGCTCCGGTAAATTCCCTGCTGACACACGTAGGTCATTGATACATAATAAGCCCATCTGCACAATCGGTCACCAACACAATAATATGAGAGAAATACTCGATGCAAATTCATCGAATGTTCATGTAAACTTACCAGTAGTATGGCAAATACACCAATCCACGAATTCGAATCAATCAGCGTGAAATATTCTGTTGAAATGATATTGAGCCTCCGCTGATTTCCAATTACGCAGAACACGATTTTCATATCGAAGATTCAATTTATTATTTTGCATGGAATTGCTTTGGCACAGACCAGTTGAAGCAGTAGCGTAGAAAAAATATTATTTTTTACCATTACTAGAAAATCATAATGGCAACACAGCTCTTTACGGTTATGATATTCACAGTTCATATCCTCGCTTCTGCAACTATCACCCTGTATTTATATGAAATTTCGTTTCTCAAATGGGTAAGACCAAGAAAGAGTAAAAGAACACATCAACCTTCACAATAAATATCGTTAAAGGGATATCTGCAGAACTCAATAATATTTCATAGTTCAAAACTGAATATACTAGGAATTCTTGAAATACACACAGCAAAAAATTACTCCTGTTCAAACCGCATCAATAATCAGATAGAATTTGACTGACTAGGTATTTCAGTTATAGTGGTTAATGTTATGTTTGTTTTGCAATTTTTCTTTACTTTTTAATATTCTAGAATCTTATACCATGCTCTAGTCGGTGCATATGTATCAAAAAGGTCAGTCCTGAAGTATTTCTGTTATCAAAAGTATGTGACCAACAATACATGCAAGGAATATGCACAATTAAATTATTTAAAAAGTGAAATTTAAGAAAAACATTGTATTACAAGTAGATCAATTGATATATAAATTTGGAACATCCTGTATGATAAATCTTATCAACAGAAAACCCACCAATGAGATGTAGAGAGAATTGTGGGGAAGAAGTGATAAAATATAAAAAGATGAAAGCCGAAAATGGTCAAAAATAAATTTAAAATTAAAATTGAAGAATGACAAATAATGATGTAGAAAGTAGCAAGAAATTCTAAAATCTGTGAAAAAGATTAAATGTGTGTGTTGCCATGGGAAATTGAAAAAGAAAGCAAACAGGTACAAATTATAAGTAATATATAATAAAATTCCACTCACCTATTGACAGAACGAGAAATCCTGCAAAAGCCAGTCACGGGAGCAGAAATCTGTTTTGGATGCAAGGAAGCTGTTAGTTTCAATGACACAAGTATTTCCATGAGGCTGGGAAACATCACAAAAGAAGAATAACAGGTATTCTATTGGCAGAACCCTCTAAAGTGCACCGCTTCAGTTTTATTAACTAACACTGAGTGTCTGATTCACTGTGTTACTTTTGATTGAACAGTTCAACAATTTTCGATGCAAAAGGACTGATAACAACATTCAAATTTTCTCTCAACTAATATTAATCACTCATAGCAAATTGCACCATATCACATTATTGTTTCTCTTTTAGTCCATAAGGTAATTTTCGCAGAGTAGGACAGTTTTTGAGGTTTATGTGAATAAAACAACCATTTGATTATTTTCTGCAATATGTGTTTTATCTAACCCCACTTTTCCCCCACTAAACAGCATATTTCATATCAAGCCGTTCAACAAGTTGGCACTACTGAATCTGCTAGTCAAAAGGAAGGAGACTCATTGTTCATAGGCGTACCGATTGAGCTGGGATAAGGTAAAAAGAGGTTTGAAAAAGGGTAAGACAACATAGCTGGAATTTTCATTTTGTTATGATAGGGATTCATTCATAAAATCATTCAAACAAATAAATAAAGAAAAATATGAAAACTCAAAATCAATCCCATCATAATATATATATATATATATATATATATATATATATATATATATATATATATATATATATATATATACAGTCGACGATTCAGGAACTAGATCCGTCCTCGTATTCAAAACCTGATGAATTCATGAATACATTCTATTCTCTAGAAGAATATTTCGAATTCAATTTTGACGAAACAATTGATTGAGATATAAGCAGGCATTTTTTCATCTATGTATCTTCTGTTGTGATGTAATATTGACTAATTTTAAATCTTATGTATATTTTTCTGGAATTGTATGTATTTCAGGTGACTGAACTTAACATAAGTATACATATAGTTTTATATTCAAAATTTTACTATAATTGTCGACGTTTCTTGTATATACCTGTACTCAGTTTCGTTCATATTTTCTGTTTTTCGTATTATTTGACAACCTCAAATGTAACTCACATAACTTGGGCCAATAAATTATTATTATTACTATTATTATTAGAATTACTAGTAGTATTCCATCCTTCCTCTTTTCAAAAATGTCAGTCTCATTCACAAATGATAGATTAATTTCATGAAACTCTAAGAGCGACATCAATTTCTGGGTGCAGAATTTTGCTGTTCAGAAGTTCAGATGTATCCTACTTTTGTGGCATATTTTTTATTCTTAACATTAGAAAATAAATGTCTACTTGTTGTCAAGGATCTAATTTATGGTTTCTTCTTGGCACATCTTCAAAGTGTGATTTGATTTGTTCCGGTAAAAATTGATGAAAGTTATTGCAATTAAAAGAACAAATGAAATTCCGGAAAAGTGAGAAGAAGAAGAAAACATTAGATAGATCTTTATTAACACGCATGAATTTCTTCTTTCAATTATATCGAAAGATGAGCCTTAAAAGTTGGGTACAACAAAACCTTTGCAAACTGCAAACACCGTTTTATATTTCTCTTAACAATAATAAGCGCAGTGATAAGGGGTGATAGACATCTTCGATATTCGTGTATTTCTCTATACCGGCCAATTTATCATAACTGAATTGAGAAGATTACAAATTCAGCTATCGTGATACGGTTGAAATGCCCTAGGAGTAGATAATAATGAGGGTAGCCTCAAATGGGTCGATTATTGAGAAATCTAAGCCTTAATAAGCACATAACACAAAAAAAATATAGTTCAACCACCAATGGCAGGATCACAACATCACACCAAATTATGTCGCCCTAAGGTGCAAATCTAACTCATCCAGCTCTAAGAAAGCACTTCCAACAGCAAGAAAATTATGGGATCGACAAGAAATCAAGAGACATTATTCTTCTTCAGTCTCGACAGATCAAAAGGAAATCTAGCGCTTCCCATACCCAGAACAGAGCAAACAAAAAACTCAATAATGTACAAAAGGAAAAGAATCTTTAATAAACTACTTACTTCTTTGAAAAAGAATCAAATACCGCATCTATTTCGGAAGAAAGTCAAAAAAGTAGTGCTAATCAAGGCATACTACGACATACAGGAGTTTTTTGACGATAGTCAATTCTCATAGAGTCTAAGATATATGCTTGTCACGTCAAAACTATATCTTGTGTATACCGTCTTATTTATATTTTGTAAACAATCTTATTTATATGTTGTATATAGTATTATTTATTATTATATTTAGCGTCGTAATTATAAAAATAATCTAGTTTTAGTACACTTTGTCAATAAGATATCTTCTGTTCTTTGACAATAAAGTATATTTGATGATGATAAATATCTTTACTACAAATTGGCAGAAACATTACATCAACTTGAATTTGAAAAATTATATGGGTGCATATATGAATATGTTGTAAAAAAAGGTAAAAACAGAAAAATAATTTTAATAAAAAAAATTGAAAGTTTGAAACAGAAAAACAGAAAATCAGGAAAAAATATCAATCAAACTCACATTTCTCATGCTAGATTACTAAATATGAGTGACACCAACCTTTCAGATGATGACATAGAAATTTTGAACCTGGGGATCAAATTCAATTTCAACCATCAGCAAACAAACTTATGTGTTGAACAACTTATTGATATAAAATCGATAACCCTAATATTCTCTAATTTGAACAAGTTTTGCAAAACAAGATTTTTTTCCAAAAGCCGAAAAAAGATAACACTTTACAGACACTTAATTCATCGTAACAATAAATCATAGTCAAACAACTAGTATTGACTAAAGCTAGCAAAGGAAACTGCAAAGTTATTATGGCGAGAAATATACATGTAAACAAAGTCACTAGTTTTTTAGATCCCGATAATTGTCCCCAGCTATGCACCAACCCAACTACAAATGTATAGCAAAAATGAAACTCACTTTCAAAACTTGTCAAGAAACTTCCACTCACTTTAATTCCACAGTTAGAAAACTCCTTCCAATGAATCCTACAACACCCCTTCTATATTGTTTCCAAAAATCCATAAATCAAACTACCTTATTAGACCCGCAGTTTTCTATATTAACTATCCAGCTTCGAAACTCTCCTCTTGGTTATCTAATCTTGTTCCTTTCAGTTTAAATGTAAGAAATCCTCTTTTCCTGAAAATTTCGTTTTAACTAACATCAAAGTTGAAAAGTTACCATATTCCACCAAACTCCATATTGGTATCTTTTGATATTAGGAACGTATTCCCAAGTATTCTCCGAATGATGTTTTGTTAATATTAAGACTTCTTTTCGAAAACACCATCTTATCCTCGAATTATATTGTTCAGTAGACCTTGTTCTCATGCAACATTTTCTCCAGTTCGATAAGAAATGTTATATTAAAAAAACTGGACTTTTCATGGGCTCCACTCTTTCTCTTTTTCTGTCTAAAATTCTTATGTTTTCCCTCGAACAGAAAATTTCAAACATATAATTGTTGGTACCGCTATGTTGATGATGTTTTCACGATTCTCGAAAGTCAGAAGGGAGAAATACAACCCTTTGTCGTCTACCATTTTTGGATGTGATGATGAAATGGGAACAAATTTGTATTTGAGATTTTTCGAAAACCTACAGCCACTGACTTCACTATCCTATTCCCATCCAACCATCCCTACAACCAAAAATTATTCCTGTAAACCCAACTATCTTCGAAAAAGAACTAATTATTATAAATCGAAGGGCTAAACAAAATAGATACCCAGAACATCTAATAAAAACATTACTATAAACACACGAACAAACACTTGATACGAGAATCAAACTCAATCAAAATCAATAACAAACAAGATTGCAAAACTTTTCAAAAATCAGTCAGAAAACACACAAATTTCATATAATACAATCAACAAATCAAAACATATAGTAAATACAAAAGACAAGATAGCCACTACACACAAATCCTGAGTATACCGACCCATTTCCACCCTCAATGTGATGTTTGTTACGTTGGATAAATTGGAAAAAAAATTGATACTAGGGTCAGCGAATATTTAAAACATATTCAAAAACATAAAAATATCCACATGGCGAACACTCCTTCTCCATTTGCCGATCATATTCTCCACTCTAAACATGATTTCGACCCACGGACATGCTACATTTATGCGAGATTTATGCGAGAAAGTTTTACACCTTGACCTTCGTGAAGCCCTAGAATTTAATAAAGCCATTTATACCTGCGTTAATGAACAAACACATTTTGACAGTTTAACAATTTTCAATTCTTTCCTCAACCCATAATAATCACATACAAACTCACACACTCGCCAAAACAACATGCACACAAACACACACATAACTCCATCTTGATCATGGCCCTATCACTTATAACAATTTAATTTGCCTAAACGTGATTTGGATCAACTTTAAAAAAATTCATTCATTAAAACTAATTACTACGCCACTTTTTTCACCATTTTAAATGTATATGATATTTGATGACCATTACATTTTCAATCAAAACTATCTACCTTTTAAACCTGTTAAATCCATTAAAACGATGGAGTCCGAAACGAGAGTAATCAAGTCGTCCACAACTTTCAAACAAAAATTATCTACCTCGTCAGTACAAATCTTCTCACCTCATATACACCATCCCTATTAATTAATTTCGTCGATAACCTTCGTTATATTTATCAGTAGACATTTCAACTTGAATGTATGTGATGTAATGAGTAAATGAAAATTGTGTCATTGCAGACAAATTTTTTAATTGAAGAAAAAACCATCCTCGAGCAGAAATCGAACCTGCGACCTTAGGATTTCTAGTCCATACTCTAACCATCTGAGCTAGCGAGGCCACAGATTCAACTGCATTTCGAGGATTTCGCATTTCTCTAGAATTCAATGTTAGTTGTTGTGGGAATGGATTATCACGGTAAGGGATTTCATGTACTATCAGTGGCCAAGACCAATTTTACCTTTTCCTAACATCGCCGTGGATTGACGGCTTCAGTAGGTGTTGATCTCCGTTGATCTCCGTCCACTGAACAAAGTTGCCAAATATTTTTTTTTTTTTTTAAGTAAGTAAGTAAATTTATTCAATTCAGGTATAAAACAGATATAGATTCATTTCTAACATAAGAGGGAAAAAAATATATACATATAAATATAAAGATTAGATAGTCCTAGGAGAACAAAGTTTAAATGTTACGGCTACACTAAGCAAGCTTGTATTGTAGCCCCCAAACGAAATAGTGATTCTAATCCTATATAACCAGACATATTGATATTGCAGGGTGAAGAAGGGAAGAGATAGAGAGAAGAAGTGAGAGAGAGAGAGAGAGAGAGAGAGAGAGAGAGATCTGTTTGTGATGCGATCTGGAAGGCACCTCTAATAATGGTTATTCCTTATTCAAGTATCAGTAGAAGCATATCATAATTAATATCAACAAATTTTTTCAACTCTCTTTTGAATTTGAGTTTGTTTCTCATGCCTTTCAATGATTCAGGTAGAGTATTGTAAAGTTTTGGTCCAAGATACGATATAAATTTTTGATTTTGCGTGAGTCTGCAGCGTGGAACATTCATGGTCTTAACTGAACTGGTACGAGTATTGAATGCATGCTGTACAAATGTAATTGAAGAATTAGTAGTCCATAGTAAACTCTGAAAAATGTAAAGTTTCCTAACTCCGAATATTCCAGTTTCATCATACAACGACTTAGTAGAATACCTCCGATCTTTTTTCATCATAATTCTTATCAATGAATTCTGAATCACTTTTAAGTTAACTAGCGATGTCTTGAAGGTACCGCCCCATACTAGAATACAATAACGTATTATGGAGTTAGCCAAGGCATCATACACCATCAGTATCATTTTCCTGTTTATTATATTCCTAAGCTGATAAAATTTATTGATTAATTTACGTAGTCTAGTTACTGTATAATCAATGTGTTCATACCACCGAAGAGATTGGTCCACTATTACTCCTAGGTATTTTATTGTGTCCGTTTTATATATAGGAGTACAGCTACAATTGTGAACATTCGCACAAGATGTTTTGTGGAATTTTATAATGTTTCTTGTCGGTTGGTCTCTAGTAGTTGGAGTAAATGCAATGAATTTGGTTTTTTTGACAATGACACTCAGTAAATTAGTACTCAACCAATTGAAAATCATTTTGATGCCTATTTCAGCCTGATTGTATACTTCTTCCCACGTTTTCCCAACAAAAGTGATAGCTGTGTCATCAGCAAATGAAGTTATTTTACCTTTGAAATTAGAAATTTTGAAGATGTTGTTCATATAGAGGGGAAATAAGATAGGACCCAATACAGTTCCCTGGGGTACGCCCCGGGTAACTAGTAGTGGGTCGCTCAAAGATTCGTTTACCTTGACAATTTGTGTTCTATTTGTCAAATAGTCCTCAAATATTTCCAAAGCAACACCCCTCACACCTATGTCAGCTAGACGTTGGAGGAGTATATTGTGATCGACAGTATCGAATGCCTTGGCCAAATCCAAAAACACCGTTATGCATTTTTCTTGATTTTCGAAACAGTTGTTGATTTGGTTAACAATCTCAAAAACTGCGTTTTCAGTTGATCTGCTTTCCAAAAAACCATATTGTGATTTTGAAAAAATATTGTTATTGTTGCAGAATTGTATAACTCTATTTTTGAGACATTTTTCGGATATTTTTGAGAAATTATTAATCTGAGTTATGGGTCGAAAGTTTGTTACTAATTTTTTATCGCCTGACTTAAAAATCGGTGTTGTGATTGAGTCTTTGAAAGATTTAGGTATTTTTCCAACATCAAATATTAAATTCAAAATGTGACATATGGGTTCTATGAAGTACGTTTGGAGCTTTTTGATGAGGAACACAGAGATCTTGTCGGGACCAGGAGAAGTATTATTTTTCAATCCAGATATGATATCGATTAATTCGTTTCTTGTTACTGGGTGTGGGAATATTGAATTGGCGATATTGTTTCGGCTTTCTATAACGGGGAATGTGGGCTTTTCAATTTTACTTGCCATATCACCGCCAATTTCAACGAAAAAATTATTGAAAAAGTTTGCCTTTTCTTTATCTGACAAAATTTTTTGTTTGTTTTCATCTTCAATATCATAATTAGTAGATTTATTTTTTGCACTGTTTGTTATTTCGTTCACATTCTGCCAAACTTTTTTTAAATCATTTTTAGCATCTAATATTTCATTTGTATAGAATTTGTTTTTGGTTTCTCGGATAAGTTTTGTCAGGAAGTTTCTATAAAGTTTATACTCGTTTTGTTTTTCTACTGAGAGGTCAGCCAAAAGATTTTGTTTTAATTTGTCTCTATGGTGTATAGAAATAAGAAGGCCATTTGTCATCCATGATTTCAATTTTGTTTGTTTATTTGATTTTTTTTTCACTTCTGTACATTTGTCAATATGCTTTTTTAGTTCATCAAAAAAGGTATTGTATGCAGATTCTATGTCTCTGGATTGCATAATTGACTCCCAAGTTTCTTTCTTGAGTGCTTTCATGAGCTTATTATAATTAGTGACGGTGTATGATTTTTCCGTGCATATATTGGTTGTTTTCAACTTTTTATCAAGTTTTACCGATAATAGTGAGATGTAGTGATCGGTTATATCACATTTAAATATATAAGGATTGATTAGATTGTATATAAATATTGTATATAAATACAAAGGAGAAGGAAATAGCGTCTGTGAATATGTTTAGTTGTGTGGTAAGTTTTCAATGTTGGCGATGATCAACCTTGCATCGTGCCTGAAGATAGCAAAATATTGTGCCGAAATGCTTTGCCAATTTATTCCCAAGAAATGAAGGCTCCTTACTGTGGAGCAGACTTTATTTTTCTGCTCGATTAGGCATAATTATTATTTATGAAAATAATGCATTATTCAGAAATAAAGTCATCCAAACATATGATGAAATATGGTGAATGGCACACAATTCGTTTACAATACTGGTGAGATCACCCAGTGTATGAATTATTGAATGAAAAAACAATAGAGTTCAATGGACCATCACGATGTTTATATCTACTTCCAGTATGTCACAGGGATTGTAAATAACGTAGTTGGTTTCCAAATAGAATTTCCTCAGTGAACTGACTGATTCGCTGTTTTTACTAAAATACCAAAGAACCTTTCCCATTTCATGATACGCCAATGGTCTATTGTAGAACGGTTCCTCCGCTGATTGCAAACCACTCACAGACTCCATGAATACCGAGAAGCAGAAGCCGGCAAATGACGTGAAGTGGTCTCAGAAATTGCTTGGAAATGTGTGCCGTATTCTTCCGAACGACGCCGACGCCAAGGCAACGCAATGAATATGTTTGCAGACTTCTTGTCGCCGCCGAAGCTGCTTCTTCCCCAATTTTACGAGGTGGAGGATAGGCATGGTTATTGATATGTATGGGACATTCTCGACAATTCCGAGAGAATGGGGAAGTAGGGATGCATCCAGACAAGATTTCTTGTCTAGTCTCGATTTGTCAAGAAAAAATATCACTTTACTTGTCTTGGCCTTGGAATGTTGGTTTCTGTTCAGACGTCAAGAGAATTGAAAATTTCTTGATTTCTGTTATTCAGTAGCGGACCGAGCTTCCAAACCATATTTACAATTTACCTTATACAGTGCTTCTCAGAAGTCCCCTCCACCCCTCTTCTTTTTGGAACGATTATACATAAACAAGTGAAATTTGGAAACTGAATATTGAAGGTTGTAGTCTTACCTACTAGTGATCATTGTGACCAATAATTTTAAATGGAACCATACGGCAAGCGACACCTCTTTCAAAAGGTATCGAAAAAACCCATTCAATGATACTAATTTTGTTTGTGTTTATGGCAGTTTTAATGGCTCATTAGTAGACATTAAAATTTAAATTCCATTCTATGATATTCATTACAGATTTAAGAATCAGTATCTACTTGAAGAAATTGCTCGAAGTGACCTCCATTTACTTCCTGACAGTGAAATATCCTATTTTTAAACTCTTCTCGTACTTTTGCAAATGTGTCTGCGGAAACAGCCTCACATTCTGCAACAATACGTTATTTTAAAACGTCAATATTGTCAGGTTCAGTGGCGTGAACCTTCTATTCAAGGTACCCCCACCGAAAAAAATCCAAAGGTGTGAGGTCCGGTGATCGAGCTGGCCATTCCGTTGAACCTCGTCATCCAATCCATCTACTACGATACTTCTCATCTAAATACCGTCTTACTGCACCGTAATAGTTGGAGGAGCACCATCCTGTTGGAATGTTATTTCCAAATTGCCGAATTCATCTGGATAATCTTCCAAAATTTCAAGGATTAACGGTTCTATCGCGTTTTGCAACATCTCCAGATAAACCTCCTCAATTAGTATTTAAAAAACGAGGCCCAACGATGTGGTTTCCCAGGATACCTTCCCAAACATTCACCTTCTGGGGAAATTGGGTATGTGTTTCAAGAAACAGGTGAGGATTTGCGTCACTCCAATACTTCACATTATGTGTATTTACATTTCCATTCAGATAGAAAGTACTTTCGTCACTAAAACAAATTGTTTTGACATAGTCTGGCTGTTGGTTAATTCTAGTTTCCATATTTTCACAAAATTCTAGTCTTCGGTCTGGGTCGTCGTCTGAGAGTTGATGAACCATTTTTTATTTGTATGGATGAAATTTGTCATTTATCAACACCCTGTGTACTGTACTTCGACTGACTTCACAAGTAGATGCAACGTGAGTTGTTGAAGATGTAGGATTAACTATTACTTCTGCCAGTATATCAATTTTTTTCTCATCAGAAATTTGTGGTCTGCCAGATCGTTTCGCATCATTAATACTGCTCGTTGTTTCAAACTTACGAAGAAGCTTCCTTAAATAAGTCCTCGAAACGGGGCGATCGGGAAACCTCTCATTAAAAATGCGTTCTGCTGCATGAATATTTTGTCCAGTTTCACCAAGAATTAGGATCGCTGCTACCTTATCACCTAAAGCACGTACCATTTCGCTTCTTGAAGCACTTAAACGTTCGGCTCACAAAAGTTTGACAAATTATTGAAATGTACAAAAATATTAAAAGTACCAAAAGCTGCTAAAACAGTTAAACGTTCGATCAACAATACACAAATTATTAAATGTACCAAAAACTTGGACAATTACAAAAACGTCGAATTAGGGAGACTAACAAAAACGTCAGCTTATTTGACAACTCTCCAGAGGCGGAGCTTGAATTTGGAATTTCAGTATTAACTGATTTAATTCATCACAGCTTTGCGTTTTTTAAAAGCGAGTTGCCAAAACTGCCATGAACACAAACAAAATTAGTATCATTGAATAGGTTTTTTCGATACCTTTTAAAAGAGGTGTCGCTTGCCGTAGGGTTCTATTTAAAATTATTGGTCACAATGGCCTTGTGACGTCATCTTTGACGATCATCACTAGTAGGGAAGTTTACAACCTTTAATATTCAGTTTCCAAATTTCACTTGTTTATGTATAATCGTTCCAAAAATAAGAGGGGAGAGGGGACTTTTGAGGAGCACTGTATTTACATGCTTTAATACAATAAAATTGTAGACCGGAATCGATATCACGTACATGAAATCTGGTAGAAGCGCTTTTTCCACACAATGTTCGGGATAACGTGGGGGTACTTTGGTCAAGTTTTCGACCTCGGGACCCCTGCGGAACTTAGTTTCCCAGCCCAAGAACTGCAATTTTTTGGCACTTTTTTCAGTTTTTGGCCATTTTAACCATGAACCAGTGTTTTTTCGACAATGACCATGGTATCTTTTCTTAAACTAGGTAGAATTTGCTGAATTTTGAATTTTTTTTTTGTCTCCGAATACCCAATTGTTTCCGAGATACAGCTTTTCAAAATTTGGTATTTTTTTCAAATTTGCAAATTTTTTGCATTGATAAAATAACCATAGCCAACGTTCGGGATGTAAATTGTGACGTTATATTCGTTGTTGAAGTATCATTCAGATATCAGGATGTCGGTTACCGGATGAAGATGAAGAAAGAGTTCCACGTGGTCGACGACATGGGCCCAAGCGGACCAAGAGGTGTTGATTTATCGAAGGTGTATTTTTTATTGTTAATGTTCCGTACTGTATATCAATATTGTGTGTGTTGTAAAAAATGCTATTTGCATACAATAAATACACATTTGTTCAAACTCCACTCGATTTTGTTTTCAATTAACGCATCACTTCATGATCAATGATACCTTTGACTTTTCCCACGTACAACCATTCCAAATCATTGTCACTTGTACCTAACGCCCTGTAAACAAAAGAAGTATAAGTTAAAAAAATCATTTTTCTTCATTTCTCCATACAAATCATCCATTTCTGAACTTTTGTTTGCTGAGAGGGCTGAGAGGTTATCAGTTCCGGATATATCTCACAAATATCCAATAGTGTGTTAACTATTGCACACCCTTGAATGACGAGGGTATAATGCCATTTCATAAAGATTTTTCTCGTTTGATAATTTTATTATTTTTGGTGTCATTCAGCGCTAACCCCGACTACGCCTAAAGGAAGGGCTATGTTTTTAGCAGTCTATGTATCTTTGTATTCACGTATGTTCCAGCGTAGCGCCGATTTTGATGAATGAGGTGTCAATCGATTCGTTGTTTTGGTCCAGGTGATATAAGCTACATTCCATAAAAACAAAATCAATATGACGGATGTTACCAAAAGAGTAAAGGTCTCTGAATAGTTTTTTTTTTGCCATCGTATCGATTTGGATGTCAAATGAAAGAGGAGGAAATTCATAAATATAAGTATAGCACAATATTAAATATGTAATATACCTATTCTCGGTATTCTATCTAGAAACTTATGTGATTTGACCATCACTTGTTTCGAGTACGGAACATTAATTTCTCATTAGGTTATATTTTATTTGGTTAGTGATCTATCAATGGGAATGTGATGTAAATACACACTTTCAAAATTCCATAAACATAATTAATAAATTATCAACTAAACAACTGTCATTCGTCATTTGTACATTTTAATTGTTTCTCGGAAGGTATTTGTTTTCATAGTTACCGATTACAGCAAAGCCAAAACGTCAGGTTATGATTTTAGCAGTATTTGTATGTATGTATGTTTGTATTTATTGTAATAAATAATTTGATATCTTATTAGTTAGGTACACTTAAGTAGTAACGATTTATAATTTCACTCTCAAAAAAAAAGCAACACAAGTTGCAAAAATGCGTCGTGAGGAGTCTTCTGATACAAAATGAAACGGAAAAGTTCAAAAAAACTACTACGGAAAAATATAACTATAATTGAAGGAAAAAAGTTCGAAACCTTTCACCCGACTAGGGATAAATAAAATAAACTGAAAAGTAAGAAACAAGTTAGGTGCTGATTGCTATCATCGTCCTATTGAGTACGACAAATCTTTTGATCTGTAAGATAGTTAGTTCTATTGAAGTCTTCTGGCAGTTTCACATTAATAACGTTATAATTCTATTTAAATGCCGTGGTCCTGCGTTGTCAACTACAAAAAGCAAATATTGTAATTTGATATACAAATAAAAACAATGGAGATGCCGTCAATCAAGAATAAAAAATACTCACGACCACGGAATAAAAATTTCTTTTTTTGAAAAAGAGAAATTCTTGTCTGCTTGTTACGACACGAGATTTATTTCAATTCAGAAATGAAGAGAGTAAGAATAGAAACACCATTCTAACAGCCATGTGGCTCCTTAGTATGAGAATTTTCATGTTACTGGAATTTGTGGTTATAGAAATAAGTAATAATAGTATCTGAAGAAGCCTCGGGTACTCAGGCGAAATGTAATAATATACAAGATGAAATTCCATTAGTTTTTTTCTAATCCTACCTTCAACTAATACCTAAGAAAAAACAATAATATACAAATAGATGGTTCAATAATCCAAAAAGAGAATATATATATATATATATATATATATATATATATATATATATATATAATATATATATATATATATATATATATATATATATATATATATATATATATATATATACAAATATATATTAGAAAAACGCACTGAAAGTCTCTTCATAGAATGCAATATACATTGAAAAGTGGTAGACTACAAGCTGAAAACAACTACTTTCCTGCCAAATACCACGCAGAACATTGAATGATATCTGCCTGAAAATCTATGCAAACTTGCATTATCAATGGATATTGATTGTAAATATTTCTTTCTGATTAACCCGATTATGTTCAAATTGTGTCAGGTCCGCCTAAGAATCCGTATACCGGTTTCAGGCTTTTGGCCCTCGTCAGTATGGGGTGGTCAAATCTGAAGACCTCTGACGGAAGCGGAACCCAACACAAATGAAAACATGATCAAGGTTAATCACCTGTAGGTACGCATTCAAAGGTAAATTTGAAATGGCGGTACCTAGTAACAGAAAGAAACACTCTGAAAACTGTTCTCCTATGATAGGAGAGGCTGTAGGCTGTATGCCCGACCAGGCGTATATATTAAACAAGAAAGCCAAACATGTGACGTGTAATATTAGAAAAATGGACTTGAAGTCTCCTCACAAAATTCAATATGAATTGTAGCAAGTGGTAGACTACAAGCAGAAAACAACTACTTTCCTGGCAAATACCACGCAGAACATTGAATGATATCTGCTGATAACATTATCAAGATTATCAGAAAGATTTGCAATCAATTTTCATTGACAATGGAAGTTTGCATGGATTTCCAGGCAGATATAATTCAATGTTCTGCGTGGTATGTGCCAGGGAAGTAGTTGTTTTCTGCTTGTAGTCTACCACTTGTTCCAATTCATATTGAATTTTGTGAAAATACTTTGAATTCGTATTTCTTATATTACACTTCACATGTAATGCAGAGATTTCCTTCATTCAGTAAAAACTTACTACTACCTTTTCTGCGATAAATAACCTAATCAGTGCTTCATAGCAAGTATATACAGCAAATGTGGAATTATGTGACAATAAACGTGAAATTTAACCTAGTTTTATAGGTTATCTGGTCAAAATGGTGATTCGTGAAAAGTTCTATCAGAATTCTTCAAAAGTTCAGTTTTTAATTGCACTTGTGGTAACTTTTATGGTTTCAACTTTTATGGCTTTGGCAACTCGGTAACTTTTATGGCTTATATCATTGTTATGATATTTCCTTGTTATATCGGCAAGTAACAATTTTTCTAATGAAAATTGATTGATTTTTTTAAATTTTAATTTTCTCAGTTCGTTCATCCAAATTCTTCTTCTGTTCTCCCCACGCTTAGCTTGTTGATTCTTCTCCCTTGATACCAACAACATTTGTTTCCTTCTCGAATTTTCGATTTTTCCGCACGTTTTGTTGCACTTTTTATTATTTTCACTTATGTGACAGTTTTTATTTTCGAAACATTCCTAACTACCTAACATACTATTTACAAGACATGTAAAAATCATTCTTTTGACGTTTCTGCTTTTCATATTTTCAAAATTCCTAATTTTGCATCTCATTGGTTATTGTGTTCAGATCCAATTTCATATACACGATATTCGAACTTTTAATATTTTGTTTTCTGCTTGTGCTCAAAATTATATTAGAAAATTTTGATTTCTATAAATTTTAAAATTATGACAATTGTTTTAATTTGTAAACATGTTTATTCCAAACATAGGTATCGATTAATATTATACAAGGTTTCAAAAAAACGGTAGATTCTTCAGAAAAATTGTAAAATAACATAGCACAGATTACCAAATACTAACTTTTTTTATTTATGTTTTTTTTTAATTTATAATTGTCATTTCAACTATTTAAACATTCAACGTACTTATACACATAACAATATATATATATATATATATAATATATATATATATACCGGGTGTCCCAGTATACCTGTTCCAATGGATTATCTCAGCCATTTCGAAAGACAAAAATTTGAAAATTTCATGATCTCCAATTCGTTCAAGGAACTTTCAACTGAGAAAAACAAAAATTGAAAGTCACTTCCGGTTTGACCGGAAGTGACTCTGACTTTTTTATTTCAAATAGCACCCTGTATATTTTTTGCAATTTTTTATTTCTACTCAAAATTATCTTTCCAACGATGTATCACACTTTGTATTTTACATTTGATTTGATGGAGAAAACGTCAATTGAAATTTCAAATTGAAAGAATTGCAGTAGGCTACGATATTTTGTGTAATCTTGATTTTGACTTCAATAATAATTGATAATTCATGAACAATTATACCTTATTTTTATAACGAGTTGCATACAATATTTTTTCTACGTTCATGCAAAAACCAAAAAATGTTTCATTTAGGTGGCACTAAACTGTAAGGAAGACATTGTTTAAATCTATCTGCTAAAAGTAATACAAAAACATTTCGTGTAATTCAGTTGATATTCGAAGGAACTAATTTTATTTTTAACAAACTGCATTTTCTAGTAATTTCATAGTCCATTATGTAATGAATATGATTGACAATTATATGAAACATGCAACTATTTAAAACGTAATACAATCTCACAGAAAATGGGCTAAATTTGGCGTCGATTTGACAGTTTATGTCTGTCATGATGACAGAACGCTATAGTAGAATGACAGATGAGTTCAATAAAGTCTTTATTGCACTCAGTGCAATAAAGAACCAGTTTATCCACCAAATAAAGTTTTGTATTTTGCATGAACGTAGAAAAGGAAATATTTCTCACTTATAATCGTCATCAATAAAAAAACCTTCCTCCAGTTGAAATCAACTATGTATTTTACCGAACGTCAAACAAAGAATGAATAGTAAAAGAAACAAAAAATTACAAAGAAAGGGGGCACAAGAATATAATAACTGAAGCATATGTTCGAAATGTTGACCAACTGCTTCTACACATCTTTCAGCTCGTTGGAGTAGTTCACGCGAAGTAACACTTCTCAACACCTCAGCATTAAGGGCTCTACATTCATTCCTTATTTTGTTTTTTAGATCTTCCAAATCAATAGGAGGAGTCTGGTACACACGACCTTTCAAATACCTCCAAAGGAAGAAATCCAGCGGTGTTAAATCTGGAGATCTTGCAGGCCATTTTTTCGGTCCGTGTGTGCCGATCCATCTATCTCCAAATGTTTCATTTAAATGATTCCTTGCCGCTATAGCATTGTGGGGGAATACACCATCCTGTTGAAAATGAATGTTTCTTCGCATATGTAAAGGAATATTTTCAAGAAAATGAGGAAGTTCATCCCGAAGGAATTCTAGGTACATTTGACCAGTTAACGTACCATCGTAAAATTTTGGTCCTAAAATGAATCCATCAATCATGCCGCACCATACATTGACTCCCCAGATAACTTGAAAATTTGTTTATCTTAGCCAGTGTGGATCATTTTGCGACCAATAATGACAATTATGTCGATTTACAGTTGCATTATTATGGAAACGACTCTCATCTGACCACAATATCGAGCTGATAATACCATCTTCACGTGCCGTAGCTAACCAAGCAAGAAACGCAAGTCTCCTCTCGTAATATGTGGGTAGTAATCCTTAATGCAGATGAATTTTAAATGGTTTGAATTTGGCAATTTTGAGAATGCGCTGAATTGATGAACGAGAAATACCGCTCTCCTGTTCTATGTTTCTAATAGAGATATGGGGATCAACAACCACTCTTCCTAAAACTGCAACAGTATGCTCTTCGTCCGTAGCATTTTTTCTTTTAAAGACAGTACGCTTTCTATGAAATGATCCACTTGTTGCCAAATTAGAAGCCAAGCGTGTGAAATACATAGCGCTTGGCATTCGTCTATCAGGGTATTTCTCTCTGTATGCACGTAGGGCAGCCCGACGATTATTTTTTGCATTTTCGATAAATCAGTATCATATCCAATTTCTCTTGATTAGTGAAGTTATCATCATTTCCACGGTTATTCATTCTTGAATGTTGGTTTCTCGGACACGCACACAACTATTGAGAATTATTAACTGTCAAAGTTATAAACAAACGTATTCAAATGTTTCCATGGCACACTAAGGTTTTCATTTAAGAATTATTAATTCTTCCAGTTCTACTACAATTCTAATAATTTGAAATTTGACGTTTTCTTCATCAGCTCGAATGCAAAATTGTTCATGAATTTTCAATTATTATTGAAGTCAAAATCAAGATTACACAAAATATCGTAGCCTACTGCAATTCTTTCAATTTGAAATTTCAATTGACGTTTTCTCCATCAAATCAAATGTAAAATACAAAGTGTGATACATCGTTGAAAAGATGATTTTGAGTAGAAATAAAAAATTGCAAAAAATATACAGGGTGCTATTTGAAATAAAAAAGTCAGAGTCACTTCCGGTCAAACCGAAAGAGACTGTCAATTTTTGTTTTCCTCAGTTGAAGGTTCCTTGAACGAATTGGAGATCATGAAATTTTGAAATTTTTATCTTTTGAAATGGCTGAGATAATCCATTGGAACAGGTATACTGGGACACCCGGTATATATATATATATATATATATATATATATATATATATATATATCACACACCCTTAATAACGTGGTTTTAGCACATTTTCGTAATGAAAACTGCATTTTTTCAATAAATTCACCTTTCTTCACAACTTGGACAGATCATATGATTTCATCTCATAATCATTGAACACTTAGTGATTTTTATTTTTGAGCTGTTGATTGAACACGTACTGTCAGACGATATCAAAACTGCGTTTTATTGTACTTGCGCAAAATGGGATGACAATCGGTGTTTTTCCTCCTAAACACGGATTTGAAATATTTTGGTGATCACGAAACTTCCCTAAACTGCATTTAATGAATTATATGTTTCTATTGAAACCAAATTCTGTGTACTTGCATCTAGCGACCGACTGTCACTGTTGTGCCCAAATATTAATTCGTAATAAACGAAGAAAATCATCGCTACCGAAGTGCCCGCGAACGAAGCGAAACGTTATTTGAAAAAGTTGATTGCAAGGTTAGCCAAGTTAGGTTAGGTTGGGTTCTTCTTCTACGTAAGACATTGACTGACACTCAATGTCTCTCGAAATTCTCAAACCAGACCTTTGGCGTGTCTCGGTCAGCTTTAAAAATCCATTCAATGTCTTGAGTAGAAGAAGAAAACACACCCTAACCTAACTTGGCTAACCTTGCTATCCAAGTTGATGGCCAGCCAATAAACTATTTTGAATAACGCTTCGAAAAACATCAATGGTAAACAACAATGTTCTGTTTGTGTGTAAATGTTGTGAATAAACTTTTCGAATAATAGTTTCGAGGTTTAAAAACCGGGATTTATGAAAAGATAGCTGAATATGATAGAGACATAAAAAAAAGCTATATGTAAACAACCGTACAGTTCTATTGGAAATTATCATACTTTTGATTACACAAACTCTATATTCCTCGATAAAAAACTATCTCTCAGAAAGACATTTTGATGGAATAAAACAAATCCTCCAGCAGGACAGTATCAATATTAGAAGAGATACAGAAGGATTGAACACGGTCCCTTTCAACTTGATTCTGGCGTTCTTGTTTAATATATATATATATATATATATATATATATATATATACATATATACATTCATATACAGTGCTTCTCAAAAGTCCCCTCCCCCCTCTTATTTTTGGAACAATTATACATAAACAAGCGAAATTTGGAAACTGAATATAAAAGGTTGTATACTTCCCTACTAGTGATGATAGATGAAGAATTGGTCAAAGATGACGTCACAAGGCCATTGTGACCAATAATTTTAAATGTAACCCTACGGCAAGCGACACCTCTTTTGAAAGGTATCAAAAAAACCTATTCAATGATATTAATTTTGTTTGTGTTTATGGCAGTTTTAATGGCTCATTAGTAAACTTTAAAATTTAAATTCCATTCAGTATGATATTAATTACAGATTTGAGAATCGGTATCTACTTGAAGAAATTGCTCGAAGTGACCTCCATTTACTTCCTGACAGTGGAATATCCTATTTTTACACTCTTCTCGTACTTTTGCAAATGTGTCTGCGGAAACAGCCTCACATTCTGCAACAATACGTTGTTTTAAAACGTCAATATTGTCAGGTTCAGTTGCGTAAACCTTTGATTCGAAGTACCCCCCCACAGAAAAAAATCCAAAAGTGTGAGGTCCGGTGATCGAGCGGGCCATTCCGTTGAAGCTCGTCGTCCAATCCATTTCCACGATACTCCTCATCCAAATACCGTCTTACTGCACCGTAATAGTGTGGAGGAGCCCCATCCTGTTAGAATGTTATTTCCAAATTGCCGAATTCATCTGGATTATCTTCCAAAATTTCAAGGATTCACTTTTCTATTGCGTTTTGCAACAGTGTCAGATAAACCTCACCAGTTAAATTAGTATTTGAAAAAAGAGGCCCAACGATGTGGTTTTCCACGATACCTGCCCAAACATTCACTTTCTGGGGAAATTGGGTGTGTTTCACGAAACAGGTGAGGATTTGCGTCACTCCAATACCTCACATTCTGTGTATTTACATTTCCATTTAGATAGAAAGTACTTTCGTCACTAAAACAAATTGTTTTGACATAGTCTGGCTGTTGGTTAATTTTAGTTTCCATATTTTCACAAAATTCTAGTCTTTGGTCTGGGTCGTCGTCTGAGAGTTGATGAACCATTTTTAATTTGTATGGCTGATATTTTTTTTTCAACACCCTGTGTACTGTACTTCGACTGACTTCACAGGTAGATGCAACGTGAGTTGTTGATGGAGTAGGATTAACTATTACTTCTGCCAGTATATCAATTTTTTTCTCATCAGAAATTTGTGGTCTGCCAGATCGTTTCGCATCATTAATACTACCCGTTGTTTCAAACTTACGAAGAAGCTCCCTCAAATAAGTCCTCGAAACGGGGCGATCGGAAAACCTCTCATTAAAAATGCGTTCTGATGCATGAATATTTTGTCCAGTTTCACCAAGAATTAGAATTGCTGCTACTTTATTACCTAAAGCACGTACCATTTCGCTTCTTGAAGCACTTAAACGTTCGGCTCACAACAGTTTAACAAAGGTACAAAAATTTTAGAAGTACCAAAAGCTGCTAAAACAGTTGAACGTTCGATCAACAATACACAAATTATTAAATGTACAAAAACTTGGACGATTACAAAAACGTCGAATTAGGGAGACTAGCAAAAACGTCAGCTTCTTTGACAACTATCCAGAGGCCGAGCTTGAATTTTGAATTTTAGTATTAACTGATTCAATTCATCACAGCTTTGCGTTTTTTAAAAGCGAGTTGCCACAACTGCCATAAACACAAACAAAATTAGTATCATTGAATAGGTTTTTTCGATACCTTTTGAAAGAGGTGTCGCTTGCCGTAGGGTTCCATTCAAAATTATTGGTCACAATGACCTTGTGACGTAATCTTTGACGATTTCGTCTTCTATCATCACTAGTAGGGAAGTTTACAACATTTAATATTCAGTTTCCAAATTTCACTTGTTTATGTATAATCGTTCCAAAAATAAGAGGGAGGGAGGGAACTTTTGAGAAGCACTGTATAATCATATTGTATTATTGAAGAAAATAGTGTGTTTTTCAAACCAAAGAATAATACCAGTGAAATCGATACTGAAAAGTATGGTGTGACCAATTGAAAATATGTATGAGACTTTTGTAATATATTTCATCACCTCATATATGGAAAAAATATTTGAAAATTTCCCTATGACAACCTACTAAATTATTCTAGAGATGGAGTAAAATTCAGACAGAACTTCTTCATTCCAAAATATTCGAAACAAATATGTGCGGAAACGATATGATTTCTATAAACACAATTCCTATCAATTCACGAAGTTGAACGAGGGATTTCGCTAAGCGGCTACTTTGCTATTGGGGCACGTTCCTCGCATCACAACTACACCATGCCACTTTTACTTCATTTCGAACAATTCAATTCCTGAATAATGAGGAAACGATCCCTGACAGAAGCTGACTCGACCTTGGACATTGTTTTCTGGTGTCATACTTGCCATAAGATACAATAATTTGAAATTACTTTTACTAAGGTAATGTAGAATCAATAAATATATTTCTTTCAAGAATTACATAATTCTTATAGAAAGAAGTTTATAGTCCGTAAAATAAAGGCGTGGAGTAATAAACCCCCCTTTAGTATGCAAAATCCAAAGATTATGGGTTTTTCCTATACTTATACCTACCTGGATTTAATATGATAAGCGGTTTATTACTCCATGCCATTATTTTACGGACTATAGTAATAAACAAAAGGAAAATATTTAAAACTAACCTATCAAGTATTGAGAAGGGAAACATCTTTCTATCTTTGTAAAGTGAGATTGCTTCTAGAAAATGTGTTTCCCAATTCTTCCGGTCTTCCTGATGACCGTGGAAGCGTGAAATAGATTTTCGTCGACAAAAATGTATTAAAGATCTAGTGAATGCGATGCCAGTCTTGCATCAATATTTCAAATGGTTTCTTGTGATTGATCATTTTTGGAAAACATGTTTTCATGCATCATTCGTCTATATGAGTTCCGTATTAAAACTGGAATAGAAAATCAAATAACAATCTGAATGGTAGGCACAGGCGGCTGGTCAATCCAATCCAAAAATATTTTTTGTCTGCTATTAACTCATAAACAAAACTTAACTAATATATATATATATATATATATATATATATATATTGTTAGGTTAGGAAGGACCAGTAATATATTTTAAAGATGAAAAAGAAATAATTAAAAAAAAAGCCACAAAAATAGTAAATATTTAATAGTTAGTAGTTCAAGAGAAATTGTTTTACATTTTTTTGAGATTCTGTTTCCTTTATGAAGCTTCTGTATAATATTGATAGGTAAAAATATGCAAATACTATGATGCAATCATTTTCATACATTGTCAAAATGATTACAACCTATAATTGTTGAAAATATAACAAAAAAGTCTAGATTCACAAAATCATTCTGAATTGAATGTGATCAACAAAATTATAAGCTTGAAACATACAGTATATGAAATTGTATCTAACTAAAAATAGCCAATGGAAGAACAAGAAACTTCTTGATCAAAATAGCCAATCAGGGAACAGGATGGTCAGAAAGGAGATTGGAAATTATGGAAAAGTAAGAACTGAGAAACGTCAAAGATAATTATCATCAAATATTGTATTTAGTTTGTAAGAAATGTAAAATATATTAGTTCATAAGTTTTCTTAAATAACACCAAAATAGTGAAAGTTCGACAAGAATGTGCGCGATTTTGAAAATTCAAATAAAAATGACAAAACAGAAATGGTATCCAAGTGAAGAGAAAACTAAGCCAAAGGAGATTGAAAAAAATTTTGAAGAGAAGCCAGGTAGAAAATTAAAAAAAAAAGGAAATTGAATATTTTCACGAATGACAAAGTAGTTTGCCAAAAATAACAAACCAATTCAACTTCTGGATAATTCCGTCACAAAATAAATAGCATAAAAGAAGATTACCTTTTTGGACTCCACATAAAAACTTGTCCAAGCTGATTTCCGGGATTTTGGATGATTTCCTTTGCAAATGGAGAGTCCCTGAGAGGAGTGGATGAAGCAAGAGTTCAGATTATTGGCAGGTATTGCATCAGCGACAGTTCCAGCTCCAGGTATAAACTTTTTTAGTGCACATCACAAAATGAATCACTTTACAACGTAACTCGTATATCTGAAGAAATCTATTTTATTTTGGTATTGAACTATAAAAGAATTCTTCCAACCCAAAAACAAAGAGTGAGGTTATGTCTACAGTATCCATCACTGTTTTTCACTATTTTATGAAAACATATGCTCATAGTTATAAGTTATCCATCTCAGGTCAGGTTAATATAAGTTTTCCTGAATAAAGGAAATAATTGTTTTCGATAATTTCTGGTTTATTTCCCACAATGATATGCAATATCTTACTTATAAACACTGAACTAAAATAGTTCGAGTGACATCCAGACAGGCAGTGGCTCTATTGCCAGTACCGACTCCTGAGGCGAAGGCGTACCAACTGAGAATAGTCGTGGTAAGAAAAATAATAATATTCGGGAACAACGTGGTGAGAAAACAGTAACGTTAGCTGGCAATTATTATTTCATAACAATTAGCTATTATCATATCACAATATAACAATGGGCTTCCCATCGTGGAGCTGAATTGCCTACATAAGTATTAGAGGTACATCAAAATCGAAATCAAAATATTTATATATATATATATATATATATATATATATATATATATATATATATATATATAATATATATATATATATATATATATATATATATATATATATATATGCATATAATACAAAACAATTTCTTTCTTCATCCTCTTTTTGGTGGGGAAAAGGGAAAGTAATTGTGGCTCATTGTTTTGGGACTTTTGACTACTCACTTGCCCTGCCGAGGGGGCGAAGGGGCAGCCCCTGCTGGTGTTGGCAGGCGAGCCTTTTCAGACATATGTACTAGTCTTGCTTTATTTTGTTACATCCTATTTCAGGCGCCTCCTGCAAGTGCTTATGCGCCTATGTGTGTTTTACTTGTCTCCAAAAATGTTTATTACTTTAAGATTTTTAGTGTTTACTGGCAAAAAAGACAAACCAGTTTCAGAAAATGATGGCGGCTGGTCAGGTTGACAAGTCCGAAAGTATATATTGTTACTATTTACACATCAGTTTTAACTTAGCCTATAGTCTACAACTTATTGCTACTATATATATTTATTCTACTTATACTATATTATATAAGGTGTTGAAAACCAGGCTTGTCCATGACTGACAGCTTAGGGTGGAGGCCGTGTCCCCGCTGATGATGATGGTGGCATGGTACATACCATGACAGGTTATTTTGTTAATTATTCTTATTATGACTCTGCTCCTGCTTTCGCGTATGAGAGCATTGTCGTCTTATTTTGTTTTATTACGATAAAGTTATGCAAGACTAAGAATTTTCATGTTGGAAAAGGGAAAGCACGGAGTTGAAACTCCGTGAAACACCAAAAAACCAACTTAAGATAATGAAATTTGTTCAGATATTTGAGGCAGGTGATTTGTGTTGTTGTGTGTGTTTGTTGTATAATGTTTGTGGGGAGAAAGTATTTGTGGATTTTGAAGTGTAGGGTTTGTTACTTGTGTTGTAATTTATGGGCCTTGAAGGTAAGAAATTTAATTGGGGAATATTTGTGTGTCGATTTATGTGAATATTTGAAGTTTCCTGTTTGAGAATGAGTGAATTTGAGGGACAGTGATTTTACAGTGGTGTTTGGAGATTTCATGTTTGTGTGGATTGAATGTTAGAAAATAAAAAGATTTGAATGATATTGGCTTGGCTCGAACCCTGGGCCTTTGGCTTATGGAGCTCACGTTTAGCCGACTAGGATACCGTGACTCGTGATAAGTATTTGAGTTGATTGGTATTTGATGTGTGTGGTTTTTGTGTTGTTTGGCGATCCGTTCCGATCCCCGGCTGCGACGCCCGGGAGCAATGCGATTATTTGATAATTTTGTATCAAAATATTATAAATCTATTGTGATAATTCTTGGATTTGTGGTGGGTCTTCAGCTCCTTGATTTGGAAGCGGGCCATTTCCTGTATCCAAATCTCGAAGTTCTTTCGGGCTGTAACGTGTCTCAGACACTGGGGGGGTGCTCTCCCACCCTGGCCTCCCAGGGGGTGGGTTGGCGGTCTGTGACTGCTGGCATTTTACATGAGGAGGTTGTTTTCCTCTACTGATAAGGTCTTGTGTATATGCTGGATGTACCTGTCTACAATTAGCGCACTTTGCTGGAATGTAATGGATTTTTGTTTCGCTCCACATTTCACACCTCTCGGGGGTAGATTACAATGGGGGCTGTGTGTCGCCATGTTAGACAATTTCTGCATAGTGTTATTGGCATTCCTGATTTCTTGTTTCCCCATGTTATCTGCCTGCTTTTTATTGTTCTAATTTCCTCGTTGAGGTTAGTGAGGGTGGTTTTAAAATCCGTTATGACTTATGGCATTTCTCATCATATATATTCTTTTTACTTCCAGATTATGCTTTCGCTTGATTATTCTGGCTATTTCGTCCGTATTAACCATATCATCCAGTCTTTTTTTTAGGACATGTGCGTTTTGTTCAGTGATTTCTTGTGGAAATGTGTAGAATGTCACATTGTTTTTAATCATGTATTCTGTGATTTTCCCATCATCTTGTAAACTATTTATATGGATCTGGGTGTTTCTATTTACAAATTTTATACTCCAGCCATATTTGCAAATTTCATTGACTTCAGTTTCTAATTTCTCGTTGCGCGAATTTGTCCCCTCCGTTATGGGTGGAGTTGTTTTTGCTGTTGGGACTTGCTCTGTTTCCCGTGTTTGTGAAGTGGGCTTCAGTTCACTTATTTTTGGTGTGGTTTCTGGAAAGTTTACCTGCTTTTTGTTTTGTGCTTTTTCTTTTCAATCTTGCTGGGTTTGTTTTTCTCGCCCGACGTGCCTTGTGACTCGTCATCGCCTGACAAGTCTGTCGGTCCGTCGGTTTGGGCTATACCTTCTGTGATCGGTTTTTCCAATGCTTTGGCTGGTATTTTTCCGATGGTCAGGTTGACGAGAGTCTTTTCATTGTCTGAGCCAAGCAACGTCCCGAGTTCATGGATGTTGAGATCGTTAAAGATCCCTACCTCTGAAATAACAGCAAAATTTCCGGTTGGGGGAAGTGTGCTCACCGGCATCGATGTTTAGTCCTGGACGTAGAAATAGGTCGACGTTAAATAAAGCAATAAAAAAACAATCTGAATGAAAATGCTAATTTTTACTTTTAGATTTTCTCATATTCCTTTCAAAATACCTATCAGATAATTTGTGCGACATTGGAAAACACAGTTTCATTAATTCCCGAAAGGAGTAAACAACATCGACAATTGACTTGACAATCAACTTGGCTGAGCCAAGGAGTGTTGCCTTAAAATACGTTTCATGATTCTTACTCGCGCCTCTAGCGGTGAATTTGAAAGCTGTCTACGAACAACATGACGTTTGTCAGATTCGATTAGTGTTTTCTGATTGGCTGGCACTTCCGTTTCCGACATGGTGGTGAGCAGACGTGAGAGCTGCTGCTGGACACGTGGGAGATGGAAGTAAATTTATGTGTGAGAATGTCCGCCGTTTGATGAAATGTGCCAGGCAAAAATAAACCTCTTGACAACACCTCTACCAAATTTCAAGAAGAAATACATGATATATCCTAGGAATGCATCATGATATAACATAAGAGAGGGAGTGCTGGACAACTGCTCCTAATAGGAAGCAAGGTCCACAGAAACGCAGAGATACAGAGAGAGACAATTTTCTGATTGGCTAGTGAATGAAAGACCTTAGTTAGCAACCAATGAGAAAACAGTACACGATGGGCATAAGAAGTAATTTGAACATTATTGTCCTCGTCTTTGCATCGCAAACTCCTTATGGAGGCAGATTGTGCATAATTAATTAAATGCATTTTTTCGAAGTAATAATCAAATGTGATGTTCATGAACCGAAATTATATTATAATAAAAATCGAGAGGAGAGTAACTATTATTGAAATACCACCGTCAATTGATTCCATGACATGAAATCACATTGCAAATACTTGTTACACTGCCGAAAGCATCAATACACGAAATCATAATCTATTTATTTTTGATCCCGTATAATTAGAGTTGGATTTGTAGCCACCCTCCTTTGGGTCAGAAGGGGTGTTCCGACATACATTCGTCAAATTGTCACGACATGGTTATTAATGGGTGACCATTTTGATCGGGGACTTCTTTTATCTTCGAATTCGTTCAGGGACGCACCAGCTCATTTTCCACACACAATACATTTTTCTGTGAATTCTGCTTCAGCAATAAAAAATTTCATAAGAGAATCTTCACAAATATTCACTCATGATGATTAATAAAGAAGAACTCTACTCAATGACTACAGACTACAACTACATAGTTCATGTATGAATTCGGAGATATAATAGCATGATACCTAGAACTCGAAAATATCAGTCCAGAAGTTTATATATATATATATATATATATATATATAAAATGGAAGAAATTCAATGGACATAGCCCTCAGAGAGAAGTGTTAACCGTAGACACGTGTTTCGGGCTCTCGGCCCTCATCAGTACGGTGAAGAAGTGCAAGGATGAACAACACTTGGTAGAAAACAACAAATCAACGGAGTCAACAACAGAAGCCAGCCGCACATTTGTGGTTTCGGTTAGCAGACCCTGCATTCCAGGGCAACAACCAACGTCACCACGGAGGCAGCTATAGCTACCTGCGTGACATCCGAGTCCAGGATTATAGATATCAATGGAAAGAAATGTGCGGCTGGCTTTTGTTGTTGACTCCGTTGATTTGTTGTTTTCTACCAAGTGTTGTTCATCCTTGCACTTCTTCACCGTACTGATGAGGGCCGAGAGCCCGAAACACGTGTCTACGGTTAACACTTCTGAGGGCTATGTCCATTGAATTTCTTCCATTTTGTTTACCAGTCCCCTCGATATTCTTTCCATTGATATATATATATATATATATATATATATATTCTCAGTGCGGAAAATGGGTTAGAGGATTAGACTGACAATTGAGACAATTATGAAAGCATCAACATCAACCGACCCGCACCATCAAAAAGAAATTATAATTATATGATGAATAGCTACAAATGATTTCTTAAAATGAGAAAAACGAGTAACTGGACGATTTTTTGGAAAAATGTTAACGTTGCCGCCGCTGTAAGTCTTCACACATCAGACTTCAAAAAAAAATTGTTTATTAAAAAAATGTAGGAAATTGAGTCATCTTATAAATTTTCTCAAAGGATCAACCGTTGAGGAGTTAAAAAAAAATTGTACCTTTAATCCAAGATGGCAGACCGTTTATACAAAAAGTATAATATTGGCCCCAAGACACTCCTTTGTGGAACACCTGCATTGACATCTTTTATTTCTGAAAGGGCATTGCTTCTTTCTGAAGTATATGAGGTCAAAATCTCCACATATCCTTTGGGTACTATTTGTTCAGCTCATTGAAATCATTGATTGAATTATTGATATCAATTCCACATCGAACGAGATTTCAGTTGATTTGCATTCAATCTTCATTATAAACGCGAACACCCAAATCAATCAAGCGATTTAAAAAAACAAATAGACGTATGTTCTTCGAGGGTTAATTCTATATGTTGTTCACTATTCACACCGATAATGAAGTTGAAGTGTTTACAGTTATCGCACATAATTTTTCTGTAATAATTTCATATGTTTCCTTTACTTTTTTCGTCAATTTGTACTGTTTGAGATAGCAATGGAATTTATTCTTCATTAAAAAGAATTAGGCACACGTAAATACATACACACATAAAAATAGACTAGTCAGAACTTACAGAAGCAAACTTATGTAAAACCTACAAGTAAATCTGGAACATATGTAATACACTTTCAAATGTTTCTTATACCTCTTAACAAGATATGAATTTACATGAGAATAATATTCGTAGTGATTAAAACTATACAGAATACAATTTGTAGACTCGTAAAACTGATATAGTAAAACTCACTTATAACGTACACGCTTATTACGAACCCACGGTTATAACGTACCAAACGAAAAGTTCCGGCAGATATTAACATATATTTTAATTCTTTTTCAACAAACTTTTGATAAAACGTACCTATTCTTGAGTTCCCCGCTGGTACGTTATAACCAAGCTTTAAAGTCCATCCTCACCTTCACGTGGTATGTGGTAAACATGCCGCGGCCGCGCAGCGAATGGGAGGGTTAGTGGATATTCGTATAGGGTATGGGCGGCCGCAACTTGACCAACGAGGCTCTGACAAACCGTCCCAAATCCAAGCTGTGAGCGCCGTGGCGACGGATGTATGACATCGGGGTCTTAAAACAAACGATGCCGCAACGGAGAAACAGGGTGAAATCTCGGAGTAACCAGATTTAGCCCTGAGCACCACAGGGCCGGACCAAGCCTTTCTCCTCACTCACTCGGAGGTATAAATGATCACAAGAAAGGGAATTAGGACAACTCTTGGCCCTCTCGGTTTCTTTCAGGACACTGAAGAGGTCATGATTTCGAGCGTTCTCCGAAATCGGAAGAGGACTCTTCAGGGTCCTGAACAAACGACTGGGACCACCCAGATGAACCTCCAGCACCACAAGGTAGACGCGGTAGTACATGTAGTCGCTAGGAGGGAACTCGAAGCGGTACTTTATCGGGAACAATGGATACGACATGGTAAAAAAAATCGTACCAGGTAAGATATAATGAGCCAGAGGGCTCAAGTGGCGTCGGAGGCCACAGCCTGATGAGCCTACAGGGTGGAGGTTTCAGTGATAGTTGACATTTAGTTCCTCCTCCTGACTCCACTTTTTTATTAAGTTCAGAGCAGTCTGCGTATGCTCCGAGACGGTTCCGGAAAATTTGCCTTTTGCAATAATTGCAAGATTATCGGCATATCCTAAGCAATACATGCCTTTGGATGTCAGCTTCACCAGTAGTTCGTCTACTAGAATAGCCTACAGGAGAGGCGATAGTACCCATCCTTGTGAGCATCCTCTGCCTGCTCTAGCTGTGACTGTGGTTTCGCCTATGGTTGATATGATTACCCCTTTCATCCCTTTACTTCCTAGAGCTTTGGTAATTGACTTCGTACATGCATTGGTGAAAGCACCCTCGATGTCGACGAAAGTCGCTATGGGTGCCTTTTTGTCCTTCAGGGATTTTGTTAGTAGCCTGTTGAGATCATCCAGTGCCAAGTCCGTTGACTTGCCTGGCTGATACACGTATTGGCGTTCGTTGAGAGGGTTTGTTAATAATACCTCGTCTCTAATTTATCTGTATAAGTCCCTGCAGTGTTTTCAGCAGGAAGGACACAAGACTGATTGTGCGGTATGACTTGGGTGTCATGTCATTTAATCTCCCCACCTTGGGTATGTTAATAACTCTCCCTTCCTGCCACTCGGTAGATAGGCATGGCATGGCTATAGAAGTGTTGAATATTTCACATAGAAATGGAATTAATATTTCCTGCCCCTTATGGAGTAGGAGAGGATATATTCCATTCTCTCCTGGGGATTTGTATGGTAGAAATTAATCTATAGCCCACCTAGTTTGGCCTTGTTATCTTTGTAACTAGTTCCCAGTCTGAGGCATTAGGCCTTTTTGGCTTGCTATGCGGACTGTTCGTCGCTACTGGGTCGCATAGAATTATTGCGGCCGGAAAGTGTGCCTTGATGAGGGAGTCCCACACTTTGTCCGTAATGCATTTCCTCCACCTCCCAAAAAAAATGTTTACCTTATATTTTTTTATTTTAAGATAATTATGAGTAAAATAAGTAAAATGTTTATCTTTAATTAACATCATCGCAGGTCTTCATTATCACCATGCGATGTTTTTATAGAATAACTAAAAATAGTATCCAACCTAGCAAATTCTAATTACTCATTCATTTCGAAAAAGTGTCCTCCAAGGATGAGTTTCTACAATTCACCAAAACATTTCGAAATGTTTTCAATCCCCAAACTCTGTGGGGGAGGAAAATAATTCACGTTTTCAATCCCCAAACTCTGTGGAGAAGGAAAGTTCACATATCAAATTTCACTTATCCAAATTGGGAATATATTATTCAAATGTTCTAGAACGGGTAGGACACTATGCAGTGTTCCCGCATTTTGCATCAAAATCATACTGGCAAGCTCGGCTTCCGAAAAATTCTGTAGAAGAATACTTTCTATTTCTGGGATGAGTATTTCTCTTTAGCTAACTTCTGTTAATATACAGTGCGCGGCTAAATTATGGAACAAATTCGATATTTCGCAAGCAATGTACTTTTGACAAAAATCCTGAAAGAGGTCGATTTTTTTTTTGAATGCGGATTTTTGAATGTTTATTCTTACGTAATCGTGGTGACGTAATCGGTAATTGTTTTAAATTGAAATAGATGTCTTGTGATACTTCATCTGAAAGGTCTTTCAATACTGTATTCAATGATAATAAATAATTTGATTTGTTTGTACAGGGTGAACAAAAATTAATATTTTATTTCAGAAATGAGAATAACTTTATATCCAACAAAATACAACATTTAAATAAAATATTAATTTTTGTTCGCCCTGTATAAACAAATCAAATTTTTATTTATTACCATTGAATGCAGTATTGAAAGACCTTTCAGACGAAGTTTGAGAGAATAACTTTATATCCAACAAAATACGACATTCAAATAAAATATTAATTTATTTTCACCCTGTATAAACAAATCAAATTATTTATCATTGAATGCGGTATTAAAAGACCTTTCAGATGAAGTATCACAAGACATCTATTTCAATTTAAAAAAATTACCGATTACGTCACCACCAGTGACATAACCTCTTTATTAGAAAATACATTCAAAAATCGGCATTTAAAAACAAAAATCGACTTCTTTCAGGATTTTTGTCAAAAGTACATTGCTTGCGAAATATCGAATTTGTTCCATAATTTAGCCGCGTACTGTATAATCATAAAATATAGGGCCAACAATTTTATTTCAAAAAAATCGGAACCATTCGCTTTTCTTCCTATTTTACCAATATTTTTCTGTTGTCCTTTTTTCCCACGATCTTTAATTTTTCTTTTTGAAAACTCCTGCCATAGAGAAGGATGACCAATCAGTCCATAATATTTTAGTTAAATAATCGGGATCTTCATTCAAATTTTGAATCATCTATTGGTAAAATTCCAGCCTTTTTCTCTTATGAGTCTCTGTTAAAACTTGTGCGGGTAAAATTTTATATGGTTTGTAGTTGTTCTTTTTCGTTGGATTTTGGAAAAACTCCTACCTAATTGATCGGCTACATTTTCTAAACTTAATTCAGAATTTTCTAAAAAATAATACAATGTTTCAAAAAAGTCTATTCTCTTATTAATATGAATAGGCTCACCTTCGAAATGAAGCAGTTCTTTCTGTTTTTCTTGAACAACACGTTTTTATCTACTTAAACTGAAGGTACGATTTACCTTTTGGTAAATATTTTTGAATGTATTTTCTGTCGGTATTTGGATACAACACCCTATATGCACTTTTTGCTGCACGTTTATTTTTTTTTGAATTTTTGATAGCATTGTATCAAAATCCAGTCATAACCACACAACTTCTACATTTAATTTTTTTTTCTATAGGCAATAATAACAATGATAAGGGATGGGTAGTTTATAGTGAATAACCCGGTAGCAACTAGAAAAATCGCGAAAAACTGGCGCTCTGCGTTTCGTCTATATTTTTCTCTGAATTATGGCTATTGTTATCATCGCAAGTCCAACCCTGTTGATCGTTCGTCTTTGTCTCTCCCCTTTTCGCTGATGACTAAAATACATTAACATGGTTCCCTACACAATGCTGAGATAGTCATTACATGTTATGGAAGTCTGCGTTGAAACGCATTATACCAGTCTTTCAGGGGACATTTATCATAAAACACGTTTTAAACGGCGCTTAATCTAATCTCTGGTTTTGTTCGGAATAACTGATGTATTCTATCCATTTACGTTTTCTATCGACATGCGATATTTCCACATGAAAAAGCAATTGACTCGACACATTGGGTGAATTTGAAAAAAAAAGTGAAACGAACAAGGAAAAGCACTAATGCTCCACGACTACGTAACATTAGCCGAATGCGGGTGCTTTGAGGATATTCCGTGGAAATCGAACAGTGTTTTTGGGAATATCGCATATTTTTTACCTGATCACGTATCCTAAGTATATTAGTCTGATCAACAAGTTCAAAATGGTGATAATTATTGAAAAAGCTCCTAAAAATAGGAGCGATAGCTCATTGGATTCGAAATAAGGTGTAGAAAAATGTATTTCGATGATTTTACAGCACATAAAAAATTGCAATTGTTAAAAAATTCACATTCTTATGCTTGTAACATTCTATTTTCAAATTTCTACATATTATATATTTTAGTTGTCAAAACCATTTTACATTTTATATTATATTATACAATGTGAATATTGGGAATATATCAGAAATACCCACGCACAGGTTCTCCTTTGTGGGTTAACTGAATTTGTTCAGACTGTTCAAATTGTCGCCAATACTGTACTTTACTTACTAAATACTGAATAAATTCATTAATATTAAAAAATAAAAAATTAATTAAGAGGAAAAACAGAACGCATTTAGTTTTTCGCTAATAATTGAAAAACTATTTATATTAAGAAATTTGAAGAAGAGATTCTTAAAAAGGAGGAAATTTCTAATAAAAAAGTCCTTTCTCCCATTATTTATAATGGGCGCACCACCGCTGAAGACAGTCTACCACATGAAATATTTTTTTATAGTATTGAATATAAATTTAATCTTTCGAGCAGTCACCTTAACACTTGAAAGAATAAAGTCCCGTTGAAAAAAATGCATATGTTCATTTTTCAAAAAGTTATACAATTGTTAACTAACTAGTTTTTTTCTGTCCTCTGTTTTCACAAATGGCGTCATAAAAGTTTCAAAAATAGACTTATAAATGTTTTGCTTTTTGGAGCCTTCCTTATATATAAAATTAAGATCACGTGATTCAAGTTCATTAAAGTTTTTTATTTTGTTTATTATAAATGTTTAAAGTTAAAAATCAATGAAATATTCTTATCCGTTTTGATCTAAAAGGAAAATGGGTAAGATTTTTTTTCGTCTTTTATATATAAATTATTTATAAACAAATAGACAAATTTACTATATATATATTTCTTTACAATTTGTTGGCATGACAAAATAAAGATTTGGAAAATATTTTTTTTTCAAAAACTTTTTTTTAATTGTTTATAATCGTTTCTTTATATTTCCATTGTTTAACTAATTATTTGAATTCAAAAATATAGTTAAAAAATAATTTTTCCCAAATCATAATTGAATTTCTCAATGGGGTAACAAAAAAAATATAAATAATTTCATTGTTTATGATTTAACAATTTGTTATGAACAAATTCTGATCAACATTTTTTTTTCTGAAAGAAATTATAATTACAGAAACTGCCATATGTAACATAATACTGACAAAAAAATATCACACGATACCGAAGTTATAACGGCCAAGTTTGTACCTATTGTTGATCAGCTATTAATGCATAAGATTTTTCAGACATTTTCGTATCTTATGACTTACAACTTGTTAAAAAATGCAAATACAATTGGACCTTCAATACAATTTTGTTCAATGATAAAATATCTGCCAAATTAACTTCCAATCATATCCATATCTCTTATAGTTTAAATTATATATGTGTTTTAAGTAATATTTATCATACTCGCGATACGTTTTATATGGTATTAAATTTTTGCATTGCATCACTTATTTATATTCTGCTATAATTTAACTTTCTATTTATCATAATAAATTATAGTAGCTTCTAACTGAAAGTGCTGCTATTGTTTATTTAAAAATAAAAAGATTTTCCGATCAAATTCTGGAGTTTTACTTGAATTTTTTCAAGTTTTCTCGGCTGTATCTTCAAAATGTTCGTACATTCGAAACGAAAGAAGAATTCTATAGGAAAAATATTTGCTGCCAAAAGTTAAAGTACCATAATAAATAGAGAAAGTCTGACTTAATTTCAACACCAGTTTGATAAATATTACTTAAAACACGTATATAATTTAAACTATAAGAGATATGGATATGATCAAGAGAAAATTTGGCAGATATTTCATCACTGAACAAAATTAACTTGCAGGTCCATTACTGTATTTGCATTTTTTAACTTGTTAAGTCATAAAAGATACAAAAATCTCAAAAAAATATTCATTTTTTATAAACAAATGCATGTAACAGCTGTTCAACATTAGCTACAAACTCATTCCAAAGAATAATTAATCCTCCATAAAAACTACATGAATGTCCATTATCGTATCTTGAATAGTTCAAAGTTATCTCAGTTTGTTACCTAACAAATCAAGTTGCCGTTATAACTTCGGTATCGTGTAATATTTAATCTTCTTTTTTTTTGAGGGTTTTGTTACATATGGCTGTTTCTGTAATTCTAATTACTTTCAGAAAAAAATATAATGTTAGTCAGAATTTGTTTATAACAAATTGTTAAATCAATGAACAATGAAATTATTGATACATTTTTTTTGTTACCCTATTGAGAAATGCCTGTTATGATTTTTAAAAGGAAAGTTATTCCTCAACTAATTATTTAAACAATGGAAATATAAAAAAACCGATTATAAATAATATTTAAAAAAAATTGAGAAAAAAACAATTTTTTTCAATCATTATTTTGTCATGACAACAACATGGTAAAAAAAATGTTTATATTGTACACTTGTCTATTTGTTAATAAATAATTTATTAACAAATGACGTAAACAAATCTTACCCAGCCTTACTTGATGTCATTGTTAGATGCGAAAACGGCAATAACTAACATTTGTTCAAAAATATTTTTTTACATCATTTTTTGAATATTTCATTAATTTATAATAAACAAAATAAAAAACTTTTATAAACTTTCATCACGTGATCCTTTTGATTATATATAGAAGGAAGGCTCCAAGAGGCAAAAAATTCATTAAGTCAATTATTTAAACTTTTATGTCCCCATTTGTAAAAACGGAGGTCGGAAAAAAAACTTACTAGTTAACAATTACATAACATTTTGAAAAATGAACATAATCATTTCTTTCCAACGGGACTTCATTCTTTCAAGTGTTCAGAAGACAGCATAATTTATTCAAATGTTCAAATTGATTGATTTGTTGAAAATATAAACAGGATGTTCATAAAATCAGATGTGGAATAATCTGCGACTGAAAGATAAACCTTAGTCACTATCTTCCATCGTCAAGATAACCTCTTGTGGGGTATTCATGATGAAAAGGGAAACATTCAACTGAGAATGTTTCCCCTCTTCAATTCAAATTGATATTTAATACTATAAAAAAATTATTTCATGTGGTATACTGCCTACAGCGGCGGTGCGCCCATGTCGTAACTGCTGCGCGGAGCCCTATTTTCGGCGTTATATCAAAATTATAAATAATGGACATAGAGTTCCGGGACTACAGACTTTTTCATTGGAAATGTCCTTCTCTTTGAGAATCTCCTCTTAAAATTTCTTTATTATGAATAGTTTTTGAATTATTAGTGAAAAACCTAATTTTTCCTCTTAATTTGTTAACATTAATGGCAATTTTTTATGTGCTGTAACATCATCGTAATTCATTTTTCTACACGTCATTCCAAATTCAATGAGCAATCGCTACTATTTTTAGCAGCTTTATCAATAATTAACACCATTTTGAACGTTGATAAGACTATATAATACATATGAATTGATGTTAACAGAAATAAAATAGAATTAGAACTACACTTATGAAGAGAACCTTGGAGACTGTGGAGAAAAACAAATTAAATCATCTGAATAATGCAAAGTCTTCAGTACAGTTTGGCACACATAGTTCAATGTTTAAAAATATTCACTACCATGATGAGCATTAGTTGTTCTACTATTCAGAGATAAGGCAGTTAACGTAAAACTTTTATCGAGTAAACAACTAGGTACTTATGCTTACTGGAAAATGCGTAAACTTGATGTGCGTTATGTAGTGGCCATAAATATTTCTCTATTCCAGGAAACAATACGATCAATTCAATGCATCCATCAAACATCAGAAGAGCGAGGGTACAGTTGCGGATGACGTCAGCACACCAGAAAGCCTCCCGGAGTACGACCAGCCAGCTCTGCGGAAGATCGATCAGTACATCCGACCGGAACTACCATGTCTAACGAAAAGAGCCACAGTTGCACTCTTGAGTTGTTTTGGTTTCATCATCATGTTTGGAATGAGGAGCAGCATGGGGCTCATCAAATTAGAAATGGTAAGATTGATATATTGTACTAAAATCGATGTTATCAATATATTTTGTAGCAAGCAGCCTTCCTATTCACGGAAAATGATTTGCTGCCATGAAATTATTTTTGAATGTCTGTTATATTTTCAAATTGAGACTGATGTGGGCCCAGCGATTTTCTAATTGAAATCAACTCTAATATTTATTTTTTCCAAAAAACCTTTTAGGAAGTGAAAATGATTCTCAGTGGTGCCATTCGGCTTGGCAGTTGCAAAAAATCCAGATCAAAACTATAACACCACATGTATACTAATTTAACGTTATTCTGATGTGATCTATTTATCGATGCAGTAGATCCTTCAGAAAAATATGTTTTCGTAAACTCAAATGAATGTTTTCATTTGATTAAGGTCCCTAACTATATAGGGTGTTAGTGAATAAGTGCGACAAACTTCAGGGGGTGATTCTGCAGTTTGCTATATAACTTTTGTCCGCAAATGCTTCGTTTTCCGAGATACGGGGTGTTGAAGTTTTTCTTAAAAATTGACTATTTATTTATTGCTCTGAAACCGGTCGAAATATGCAAATGAAATTTGGTGAGTTTAAAGAGGTTGTTATTGCGCATTTTTTGACATGCAATTAAGAATTCTACGTTCATCATTGGCGCGCAAACGGGTAATAATCTCAATTTTTTTAAAGAGCTGATTTACTCGACATTGTGATTGTTAAGAAATTTTAATCAACAACTTGTTTTAACAAAATTGACAAATGTGTAACTATAAGGAGCTCAAGAAGATGGCCCCCAGGCCGAAAGCGCTTTGCAATTGATTATTAAAGAAAAATTTTATACGATATACAAAATCCTTTACTTCCATTTCATTTTTTATTTTCGAAATGTTTCGATTTCTCAACGAAACATTTTATTTATATTTCTGGAATATTTTTGATATGTTTATGAAACTTGTTTGAAATATTTAAATATTCCTTCGAAACATTTCATTATTGTTTCAGATATCCCCCGATTTCTATACTCCTCTTGACGTGTTTATGAATATATTCGATTTGAAAATTGTTAAGTACCCAGATCATGTTATTTTTGTTTACGGAATACTTCTGAGAAATGTTTCTGAAATATCGCATCAATATTTCGAATAATTTGGAAATAATTGATTTGTTGAAAATATGAATAGGATTAAAAAGGGAAACATTCTCAATTGAATATTGATAGAAAGATTTTTCTATGAATTGAAAAATCCACATCTGATTTTATGAACATCCTGTTTGTATTTTCAACAAATCAATGAACAGGATGTTCATAAACTCAGATGTGGAATCATCTGCGACTGAAAGATAAACTTTAGTCACTATCTTCCATCGTCAAGATGACCTCTTGTGGGGTATTCATTTTAAGACTGGAATAGAAAATCAAATAACTATATGAATAGAAATGCAAATTTTCAATTACAGATGTTTTCTTTCGAGTTAGGGTATTTTCAGAATATCTATCAGATGTAGTTCAATGTCCAACATGGCTTCAGCCGGGGAAGTAGTTGTTTTCTATTAAACATTCACAAAAAATAACTTCAATAATCGTGGATTTTTCAATTCACAGAAAAATCTTTCTATTCAATATTCAATTGAGAATATTTCAAGTTGGAAATAATATTGTGATGGAAAAAAAAATTTCAGAAAAACTACAATATATATATATATATATATATATATATATATATATATATATATATATATATATATATATATATATAATTATATTTCAATACAACAAACATAAACTGCATTTTTATATGTTAATGTAAAATTTCAGAGTTTTGGGATGCGCTCGATCATAACTTTGACTTTGCCGAAACCATGCACCAACATTTCGAAATCCTTTTCTGTTGCTCCTACTGCAAAATATTTCCTAGTATATGGCATCTAAAATCAGACCAGTTGAACAAAGTATACCTATGTAGACTGGAATAAAACCTACCCATCAATGATTGACAAAACTCTCAAATTTTGTATGCGATGGTTTCTCTTTCTTACAGTAAGCGAGAATTCAGCAAATATCTTAGCCAACCCTTGTCTTACTGACTCTTGCATATCAAACCCACCACAAAGATAAAATAAAGTTTCCTGAAAAACTCTGTATATATAAGGAGAGATCACATTACTATTAAAATACCGTAATTTTATCAGGTTCCAAAAGTGTCTTTCATGACCTTAGAACCATTATTGCTGTCCGCCATTGTTATCCTTCAATAGAAATAATATGTAGTTTTTCAAAATATCAAAGTGACAGCCTTGTAACTCGTTGAAATAGGTCAAATTTTGACACCTTTGACACCTGAGTGACTCTATAGGAACTGCCGGTCAGACTTAAAAGTCCCCATTTCATGAACGGCAGGTATACGAGAGTAAATGAAAAAAATATAGGATTTGTTGAAATACCGTTAATCTGCCGGCCACTGGCTTCCAGAGTAAAAGAGATAGCTGCCGAACATCGGGGAAATTATAGGATATCTGGTTGTAGAGCAGGTTTTCATTCGTTAAAAATTGTTATTTTGTTGATTTGTTTGAAAATATGAACAGGATGTTCATAAGATCAGATGTAGTTCAATATCCAGCGTGGCTTTAGCCGGGGAAGTAGTTGTTTTCTGTTAGATATTCATGAAACAATAACTTCATTTCCATCGTGGATTTTTCAATTCACAGAAAAATATTTCTATTCAATATTCAATTGAGAATGTTTCCTTTTTCAACATGTTATTTCTGTGTTTTCCCTGAATTATTTTTTCCGAGATGATTCAGGACGTTTGGGGAAAAAGCCACTCTAGTAAATATCTAACTATCATTCAATATGCATTTAAAAAAAGCGAGGTAGAATGGTTTATTATTTTTCAGAATAATACATGGACCCCGGACACCCTGTCAGCTGTTGATGCTGCTATATTCTGGGGTTATTTCGTAACACAAATACCTGGCGGACTCATAGCTGCAGCTTATCCAGCCAACAGGTTATTCGGAGCAGCTATTTTCTCTTCATGTTGCTTGAATCTGATAATACCAGCTTTGTATCAGAAGCCGGATTTACTCATAGTCATCAAAGTTTTGCAGGGTTTAGTTGAAGTGAGTAGTACATTATCAATTCATCCATTTCTACATGAGAACCATTTATATTCGTTTTTTGTATGCAGTGAAAATTGGAAAAATATATTCAGTGAATCAATGGGAGAGTATAAAAATGTACACAACAATCATCACCCATAGCGGGAGTCATTGTATTGTTTCCTCGCGTATCAGTGCAAATAGACTCTTTCAAATAACCTAAATATCAATTCCTGGCAGAAATAGTTAAGACCGACTCCTGGACTGTAACCAAACTTATAGCTCACGAGCTTCGTTCCAACAATATTTGCATTTGTTAAATTGAAATCTTGGAGTATATACGTTCATTACTCTTAAGTCATCCTCTCTCTAACCTTTCAAATGGAAAGGTGATGAATTAAAAAGCTTGTAGTTTAATATTATTGATTAATTTCGAAAGCGATCAGTTTGATGTACCTAATGAACATTGCATATTACGCTAGAACCCAAAAAAAATATTTCCGAATTAACGCCCAAAATTAATATTACGAAATGAAATATCACGTAACGATGAATATTTGTAACTTCCTAGATGAGGATGCAAAAAACTTTTTAACAAAAAATTGAACCGACGAAAAAAGAAACTGATAAGCAAAAAATAAAAAGAACCTTTTCAGTCTCAATAACTAAACTCCTAAACTAACGTGAGTTACTAATTTTGAATCGACGCCAAACAAACGAACAAGCAAATTGATTATAGCTATCAATATAACGAGATTATTATGCGATTTATAATAGTCGAGGACATTGCTAGGTGACGAGGCGACAGCCGAGTCACCCGCAGTGTCCGAGACGGTGTTAAATCGCTAATAATCGAGTTACATTCAAAGCTTTATCGTATCATTGACAACGGCGATGCGAAAATAAAAGCAGCAAGATTTTATGTCATTTCATTTTGTCATTTCAAAAAGTCATCATTAAAATCATGCAAGATTTTGATATTCCTGACGATATATTAGCTGCAGCCAACACTATAAGGTTGAACTTGCTTCCGGACAAATCTAAAATCCATTTTGAAAAAGAATATCGGCAGTTTTGTAACTCTCTGATGATCGTGGACGCTAAAGGCAAGGGTGTATCCATCAAATTTAAAAACTGTCAAAATATTGTTTTACATGTTCATGAAAACTAGTTCTGATGTTATTTGGTATCTAACGTATTATACTTTCGTAACTAAGGTATTAAATTATGGTAACTAATGTATTATGAGTAACTAAGGTTTTATGTAGGTTTGGGTACGTTTATGATGTTAATAATTATTAATAAAGATTTCATATAAAAATGTCTTAATCTTCAATGATACGATAAAGTAATTTAATGACATTTGTTGATTGTTTGGCGCCGACTCAAAATTAATTAAAGTTAAACCATTTACAATTGCGGACGCATAAAAAACAAGTTTGGCAGTCTTGAGGCGGTATCCTTTGAGCAGCTTAGGCAGAGGTAACCAATTTTATTTAGATATTTAAATATTTCGAGAATACGTTGGAATGAAAAAATATGCTATAAGCAATGAAGTATGTATTAATAGGCAATCGGTTCAATCGGACCATTTTCTCATGGTCGAAAAAAAGCCATATTTTCCAACAAAACACAACAGAACTATAGAATATTTTAAAAACTATTTCGATCCCAGACCAGAGGCGCTACTCGCTTTCATTTATTCAGACCTCTTCAAACATATATATATATATATATATATATATATATATATAACTCGTGATTCATTAGTTTTCTTGACCACTCAACGTATTGACACACCTACAAGCATTACCATTGGCTTGCGTCCGTTTTGATTGGCTCAGGCGAATCTGCTATAGAACTAGACAGCTGTCACTCAAACCCACGTTGACTGCCGGCTCTTTTGATTTTTTTTTATCTTCCGTTTGGCGACGGAGAATGTTTACGAGTAGTACACATTATTTTTCGTTCCGTTACTTTGCATATACGCTCGTGTTAGCGAAGTGATTTTTTTATTTGCTCCTCATAGAAACAGCTTCTGCAATTGGAAATGGTTAAACTATACTTACATTTGTTTAGGACTAAAAAGATTTATTTTATTTTTCGGTTTCTTTTTTCGCCGGTTAAATTTTTTATTGGAAAGTTTCAATGTTTTAATTCTCTGAAGCTGACATCTACTAATTACAGTCTTTTCCTTTTCTCCTACCCTTAGGGGTGTTTTTGTGTTCAAATCTGATTGGAACCAACGTCGACGTACACCCTACCCAATGAAAAAAAAACATCAAAATCTAACTACTATGTAAAAAGTTATGCGTGGTCATACATAAAAAAATATATACGCGTCGCACATTCGGGTATTTTGGTTATTCAGGCGGCCATTAGTCAATTTCGTAGAACTCACTGCAGGTAGAAAAAAAATTCTGACCAAGTTAAATAGCTACAGAACAGTAGGCGACCCTATATTTGTCACTCTAGGTAATGGTGGAGCAGAAACATCACTCGATACCCCTATTTTTATGTGCATGTGTTCATATTTAGCAGTCTTTGTAAACGTTTAATTCAAAAATTGCATACTTCAGTTATTCAGAAAAATATCAAAAACTACGCCATGGATGCTGAAAATGCTGGTAAGTGGGCATACAGTGCTTCTCAAAAGTCCCTCCCCCTCCCTCTTATTTTTGGAACGATTATACATAAACAATTTGGAATTTGGAAACTGAATATTATAGGTTGTAAACTTCCCTACTAGTGATGATAGATGACAAAATCGTCAAAGATGACGTCACAAGGCCATTGTGACCAATGATTTTAAATGGAACCCTACGGCAAGCGACACCTCTTTTAGGAGGTATCGAAAAAACCTATTCAATGATACTAATTTTGTTTGTGTTTAACGCGGTTTTAATGGCTCATTAGTAAACATCAAAATTTAAATTCCATTCAGTATGATATTAATTACAGATTTAGGAATCAGTATCTACTTAAAGAAATTGCTCGAAGTGAAAAATCCTATTTTTAAACTCTTCTCGTACTTTTGCAAATGTGTCTGCGGAAACAGCCTCACATTCTGCAACAATACGTTGTTTTAAAACGTCAATATCGTCAGGTTCAGTGGCGTAAACCTTCGATTCAAGGTACCCCCACAGAAAAAAATCCAAAGGTGTGAGGTCCGGTGTTCGAGCTGGACATTCCGTTGAACCTCGTCGTCCAATCCATCTACCACGATACTCCTCATCCAAATACCGTCTTACTGCACCGTAATGAGGTGGAGGAGCACCATCCTGTTGGAATGTTATTTCCAAATTGCCGAATTCATCTGGATTATCTTCCAAAATTTCAAGGATTAACGGTTCTATTGCGTTTTGCAACAGCTCCAGATAAACCTCACCAGTTGAATTAGTATTTAAAAGAAGAGGCCCAACGATGTGGTTATCCAGGACACCTGCCCAAACTTTCACCTTCTGGGGAAATTGGGTATGTGTTTCACGAAACAGGTGAGGATTTGCGTCACTCCAATACCTCACATTCTGTGTATTTACATTTCCATTTAGATAGAAAGTACCTTCGTCACTAAAACAAATTATTTTGACATAGTCTGGCTGTTGGTTAATTTTAGTTTCCATATTTTCACAAAATTCTAGTCTTCGGTCTGGGTCGTCGTCTGAGAGTTGATGAATAATTTTTAATTTGTATGGATGAAATCCTTTTTTATTTTTCAACACCCTGTGTACTGTACTTCGACTGACTTCACAGGTAGATGCAACGTGAGTTGTTGATGAAGTAGGATTAACTATTACTTCTGCCAGTATATCAATTTTTTTCCCATCAGAAATTTGTGGTCTGCCAGATCGTTTCGCATCATTAATACTACCCGTTATTTCAAACTTACGAAGAAGCTCCCTTAAATAAGTCCTTGAAACGGGGCGATCATGAAACCTCTCATTAACAATGCGTTCTGCTGCATGAATATTTTGTCCAGTTTCACCAAGAATTAGGATCGCTGCTACCTTATCACCTAAAGCACGTACCATTTCGCTAATTGAAACACTCAAACATTTGGCTCACAACAGTTTAACAAATTATTAAAATGTACAAAAATATTAAAAGTACCAAAAGCTGCTAAAACTGTTAAACGTTCGATCAACAATACACAAATTATTAAATGTACAAAAACTTGGACAATTACAAAAACGACGAATTAGGGAGACAAACAAAAACGTCAGCTTATTTGACAACTATCCAGAGGCGGAGCTTGAATTTTGAATTTTAGTATTAACTGATTTAATTCATCACAGCTTCGCGTTTTTCAAAAGCGAGTTGCCAAAACTGCCATAAACACAAACAAAATTAGTATCATTGAATAGGTTTTTTCGATACCTCTTAAAAGAGGTGTCGCTTGCCTTAGGGTTCCATTTAAAATTATTGGTCACAATGGCCTTGTGACGTCATCTTTGACGATTTCGTCATCTATCATCACTAGTAGGGAAGTTTACAACCTTCAATATTCAGTTTCCAAATTTCACTTGTTTATGTATAATCGTTCCAAAAATAAGATGGGGGGAGGGGACTTTTGAGAAGCACTGTATATTTAACGGCTGAATCATTTTCCTCGACTACTTTTTTATACCTTAGCGGTTTAAAAAACACATTACTTTTGCTTTCTTTTTAATTAATATCTTACTTATCTGAAGATGATTGTTGTACTTCAGGGTTCAACTACTTTTTTATACCTTAGCGGTTTAAAAAACACATTACTTTTGCTTTCTTTTTAATTAATATCTTACTTATCTGAAGATGATTGTTGTACTTCAGGGTTCGTCCCAAATATTTCGTATATAGAGTATATAGAAAAGAATGATCAGTAGATTAGCTGCATATGGCTGCGCAATAATTTTGAAATGGCTTGGTATAAAATGCAGAATTCTCCAGTCTGAAAAGATTTTGATACTGATAGTATCTATTTTTATTTTAGGGCTATCAAATGCTCGAATTGTGACTCTAGAAAAAAATTTCAAGAGCAAAAACTTGCCCACTTTTGAAGAAAAACTAGAATATCTTGCAAATTATGTTTTCATACCTGCATTATTCTGAAGACCAAATGATTAAAGCACATATTTCCGTACATCAAATCACAATTTAAACTAAGATGGTTCATTTCACAAAGGAATATTCATAACTTTGGTGGTTGCTTAGCTCCGAATAAAATTTAATAAAATGAAATTATTGTTTAGATTCAAACTGAATATATTTTCGGCCACCTAAATAATCAAAATACCCGTATGTGCGTCGACTAGAAAATCTCCTCCTTTTTCGTCGGTTAAAAATAACTTTATTTCCTTTCTTGATGGAAGGTTCACTATAAATTCATTTTGTGTATAACAATATATTTTCCTCCACAGGGGGTCACCTATCCAGCCTGTCACGGTGTTATGAGGCACTGGGCCCCACCTCTGGAAAGATCTCGCTTAGCAACACTAGCCTTCAGCGGCTGCTACGCCGGAGTAATGTTTTCAATGCCCATCTCGGGCGAACTCATAGAACATTTCGGGGTTCTAGCCCCCTTTTATTTTTATGGAGTAATAGGAATTTTATGGTGAGTAGATATTTAAAGATGGTATCGACTTCACACGGTATTTTGTAACATTATGTTCAAAATCAGGGTATGTGAAAACTGAATCCAATTCTAGAAATTTTGGATCATTCAACGTTACCTGACAGGTAGTTATGAGAAGATACTAAGAACTATACCATGCAATAAATGAAAATTAATAGGACTCATAGGAGTCGAAATGAATTAGCAAATTTGTCGATTTTCGTGAATAACTGCATGTAGCATAACTCATTTAGGTTATAACAATGGAGATTGTATGAATTTACCAGGCAGAATTTTCCAAGTGAGTCTACACAACATCAGCTCCATAAATCTGTTGAAGGTCGCTGGGGCGGTACAGAGACCGAAAGGCTTATCAGTGCACTGCTACAGTTTGATACCAGTAGCAAACTCAATATTCCCAATAGCAGTTCTTCATGTCAATTTTTTAAAACTATTGTGAACCTGCCAATGTGATCAGTGTGTTGTCAATTCGGGGTAATACGTGACATCATGAAGTTTTCTATAATCCTGTAGATCCAAGCTTCCTGAAAACCAGTACCACCGGGGTGGACCATGAACTCGACTAATCTTCGATAACGCCACCTTTGGTCATTTTCTCGACAAGTTTTCCCACCTCCTGTTGTAGGGCAAATGGAAATCTTCCTGGTGGTTGTCGAATTGGATGGGCTTGACCGGTATATGTCCTGTGCTGGACCAGATTGGTTCGCCTTGTTAGTGTCCTGCGGACTCAAACACTTAATTTTCTTTGAATCCCATGGCGGCTTCGTATTTCTTCGGTGACAAGTGATTGAATGTTTTCTCGGTGTTTCTCAGTATGTCATCAGCTGTGACTTTTTTCCAATCAAGTTTAATGGTTTTCTGCTCACGATCGATCGAAAGAAAATCTATAGTCCCTTGTCAGATCCATCCCAAGAATGAACTCGTCCATATGTCTGCCACGAAAACTATTTCCATCATTCGTATAGACTGAGAGCTGGCTACGTAAATTTAAAATTATATGGTACAAGGAGAGTTTTCACATATAAACTTTCCTTACCTTCTGACAAGTGTGTAGCTCTGCAGGCAGTAGTCAGTTCCGGGGCTGAAAGCGGAGGCGTGCGATCAAAGATTCTTCCAGGCATGGCCTGGCGCTCACATAACTCCGAACTCTCAATCATTCATCAAGGCCTGGTGGCCGCGTTGAAAAAATGCTCGCGTTCAAAGTGAAACGACCGGGGTTCGATCCCGAGCTTGGTCACTCAGTTTTTTTTATTTACTATTACACTCAAATCAACCACAAAACTTCTACAAGTCACCAAAATATATCACCTAAGAACATTCACCCTCAAACCCCTCAGAAACAGCATTTTCACCAGAGCATGACTTGCTCCTCAGCGGCCGAAAGCTGCTGAAAATTTCTCTAAATCTGGTTTTCCGGCGTATTTTTTCCAGGAAATAGCTTCAATTTGTTCAATATATTTGTTCAACGTAAATTTCAATTGTTCTATCATGATCAATTACAGATATCTCTCATTAGCGAATAGCAGAAAGATATAAAGTTTTATTTGACTTGAAATAATTTATTATCACATAGGGTATTGCGAAACATCGCGAGGCGACCTCCCACTGCCTCCTGAACAATCGAAATTTACGGATAATACTTTCGTTGAACAAATTAGAGCTATTTCCTGGAAAAGTAACGCCGAAAAACCAGGTTTAGAGAAATTTTCAGCAGCCTTCGGCCGATGTGGATCAAGTCATGCTCTGTGAAAATGCTGTTTCTGTCTTGAGGGGTTATGAGGGTGAATGTTCTGAGGTAATACATTTCGTTGACTTGTAGAAGTTTTGTGGTTGATTTGAGTGTAATAATAAATAAAATAAAATGAACAATTGCGTGACCCAGCTCGGGATCGAACACCGGTCCATTCACTTTGAACGCGAGCGTGCATTCAACGCGGTCACCAGGAGTTATGTGAGTGCCAGGCTGCGTCCTGGAAGAATTTTTGATCGCCCGCCCGCGCTTTCAGCCCCGGAACTGACTTCTGCCTGCAGAGCTACACACTTGTCAGAAGATAAGGAAGGTTTCTATGTACAAAATTTCCTTGTACCTTATCATTTTTATTTTACGTAGAGACCAGTAGTCTTTCGAGGGTTAATGTGATGTCGATTCTGTTGACGTGGATGACCCTGGGGGGTTCGTTATCGCTAGCCAGCATGCGCCCCGATATGCTGACTAATTTTAGTTTTTCTGGTACATATATGAGGATTACCCAGATGATCCTGTCCTCGCAGGTGAGGAAGAACATGGGGATGTCCTGGAAGGTGGTACTCTCACCCTGCAATTTCTCTTGAAATATCCACTCCACCACATTTTAAGCAGTTTCCTCTTGATTGGTTAGTAGTGCTGATATTTCTGGTTTCTGATTTTTTTAGTAATTTACTAAGCATCTGCTTCATGCTGTGATTTCGTGTTTTTTCTGGAGGTGGCTCTTTGATCAATACCGCCCTCAATTTCGGCCTTGAGGTATTGAAAGGCGCTTCTACTTTTCAGCCTCTCTACGTCTGCTTCAAATACGTTTCAGTGCAGTAGCTTTTTCTTCATCGTTTCATCCATTTGGTGTTGCCGTAGGCTCGAACTGCCTACGATATAGGGACTATGGTGACTGTCCATGGTAAGTCAGTGGTTTTACGGAATTGTAAGATGTGGCAACCCTGTCACGGTAGTCTCGGATTTTCAGTGAAGCATTTTCTTCTAGTTCTTTCACTGTTTTCGCATTCACTTCTCGCAAATCAATTACAGTTAACTACCGCGCTAGTTCCAGAAATTTCCCTCACCTGTTCCTCGATGCTTCGAAAGCCCGCAATATGACGTCAGCCCACGGTAGAATATTCTAGAGAGGTCGGTCGAACAATACTAAATTCAATTAGGATAAATAATGTATTATTGAGTTTTAATTACAAATATAAGTTGGTTTAAATTTTATTTACTGGTTGAGATTATTGATTAAGCTCGAGTGCATCAATATACAGGGCATGACTACACCTAGTGACAACACTAAATCGTGTTTTCATAATTAATCTTCCGCAAAATGTCTATTTCACGAATATTTGATTAGTTTTGACACAAACTTATATGATTCAGGTTATTAGAGCTGTTTCCAGATAAAACAAGAATGTATAATGTTTCTTAGTAAGGGTAGAGAAATAAAATGGTATTTTTGTTTTTTTTTCTGGTTCAAAATTGGTACATGGGGTTCTTGTTGGATTCCAAACACATTTTCTCCATACATTTTTTCGATATCTTGTCAATTTGACACATTTTACGGCACCACAGACAACTTTTTTTTAAATGCTCCGCCAAATCTGAGGTCACATGATATAAGTCGCAACGGATTTTTTAGTTGTCAGACATGCAGGAACGAACCGCCATTGAAGTTTTTCAGAAATTTCAATAACAAATTTGTTTTCCATATGTAGCCAACTTTATAACGGACACTGTATATATAAATATATATATATATATATATATATATATATTGTTATGTTATGAAAAACAGTTATAAATTTCAAAAGGAAAAAACCCACAAAAAGAATAATTACTAAATAGTTATTAGTTTCAAGAGACTGTTTTTACATAATTTTGGAAGTTCTATTTATTTGTAAGCCTATGTATAATATGGATAGATAAAAATGTCAAAATACTATAACACAATCAATTTCATACACTGTCATAATGATTATAACCCATAATTGGTAAAAAAGACAACAAAAAGTCTAGATTTACAAAATTTTCATGAATAAAAAGTGATCAACACATTTATAAATTTTAAACATACAGTATATGAAATTGTAGCTAACTAAAAGTAGCCAATGGTAGAACAGCAAACTGCTTGATGAGAATAGCCAATCAGGGAATAGATGGTCATATGGAGAATTGGAAATTGTGAGAAAATAACAACGGGGTGGTGTCATAAGCAATTATTATTGAAATTTGTACATAGTAATAAGAATGGAAAAATAGTTGTATATATAAGTTATATAAGATAAACCCAAACAGTGAAAAGTGATAATTTAGTGCTCGAATTCAAACATTCAAATTAAAAGGAAGAAGGAAAATTCGTATCCTAGGGAGCAGAAAAACAAAGCGATAGGAGATCGAAAATAAATTTACAAGCGAATGCCACGCAACATTTTGGGAGAAAGAAAAATGAAATGATTTCCAACATTAGAAGAACAAAACCAATATTACCTTAATTATACAACATATCCAAGTGTCCAAAGCTGATTTCTGCATCTGTATGGTTCCTGATTTATGGTATTGGAGTTCCTGATAGAGCTTGGAGTGAGAAGGGATCCAATTTCAGGGCATATTTTGAACACTGACATTTCCATCCAGGTATAAAAACTTCAATAGTGCACATCCGGTCCTGAACAATTTCACAAATAACGTATCTCACATCTGAAGAACTTTATTTCACTGTATTTTGAACTATAAAAGAAAACTTCACTCTCAAGAAAAAGTGAGGTTCTGTCTATCTATCCATGATTTGATTTTTATGATTATCCGTGAATATTTGTAGATTCACATTAGTATAAGTTATTTCTCGTAGGCCAGGTAAAATTAAGTCTTCCTGAATAAAGGAAATGATTGCTTTTTGATATTTTGTCGTTTGTTTTCTTACAATGATCAACAATCATAACAATGACTATTGAATAAACTGGAATTAGACAGCAGCAATAGTGGCTCTATTGCCTGAACCGGCTATCTGAGATAAGAGGCGTACCAACTGTTGCTTAGCCGTGGTGAGAAAAGTGATAACAATTGGCAGCAGCGTGACGAGAGAACAGTGACGTTCGCTAGCAATTATTATTACAGCATACAATAATACAGGGCGAAAATATCTATCATATCATATCAATTTGGCTCACAAGGAATAACAAAATTTTGCAATCATCAATTAATATAAAATTATTTTTCAATTCATCATCACATAATAAAATATATATATATTATATATATAATATATATATATATTTATATATATATATATTATATATATATATATATATATTTATATATATATATATTTATATATATATTTATATATATATATATATATATATATGTATGTGTGTTGTCCCTGAACTCCTCCTAAACGGCTGGACCGATTTGAATGAATTTTTTTGTATGCGTTTGGGTGGCGCCCTGGATGGTTCAGATTCAATCCCCCTAAATGGTTTAGATTCATCCCCCTAAATGTTAGGGATGGTCCCCTAAATGTAAAGGGTGGTCCACCCCTTAATTTGATTTTTTTATTTTTTTTGACAAAATTTTCTGTTTTCATTTTTTTATGATACAGTATTTAAAAATACATACAACCCTGAATTTTTACCCTTCTACGATCAACCCCTATTTTTTATCAAGGGAAAACGGAAAACGGAATAACGGGGAATAACGGGAATAACGGAGAGATAACGGGATGACGGGATAACGGGATAAAGGGGATAACGGAAAAACGGGATAACGGAAAAAAAAGGGGATAACAGGAAAAGGGTAACAGGATAACGAAAAACGGGAAAACGGGATAACGGGATGACAGGATAAGGGGGTAAGGGGAAAATGGGATAACGAGATAAAGAAAAAATGGGATAACAGGAAAACGGGATAACGGTAATAACGGGATAACGGGAAAACGGGATAACGGGATGACAGTATAGGGGGATAACGGGAAAACGGGATAACGGGGTAAAGAAAAAAAGGGGTAACAGGAAAATGGGATAACGGGATAACGGAAAAACGAGATAACGGGACAACAGGAAGCGGAAGGAGTCAAAAGCATAATCTAGATTGAATAACATAAAAAAAAAGAAATTCTACGCGGACGAGAGTTTTCGGGAAAAATATTTTAGTGAACATAGAAATTTGGACAGGACAACGTCTGTCGGGTCAGCTAGTGTATATATAAATACACATTGGTACTGATGGTGTTTTTGGGATCTGGGGACCATGATCGGTGAAGATATATCAAAATTTATTGAAAGTATTGTTGTGACGGAACCAATAGGTAGTATTACTATTGAAATCCACCTAAAAACCCTGAAACACGTATTTCTTTATTTGTAACGAAGGCCCTAAACCTCAAACCTCAAATACCAATGGTTATGACTTCAACTTAAAAACTAACGGTACTTTCACTTACGTCCCCATAGGAATTCGCTGTCAAAATTTCATTTTTTCAGGCCCAGCGGTTTGGTCTGGGCGTTGATCGTATGTCAGTCAGGCAGGACATGTAACTATACAGGTATAGATTCAAAGATTGGAAGAATGTCAAACAGGCAAAATCAAATTGGAGATTCATAAGATTTCCAAAATATTTAATTTAGTTATTTCTTGCATCGAAATTGATGTGATCCAAGGTTAATTAATAAATGGTCTACGAAACTGGTATTATAAATTTTCTAAAATGATCTGTCATTCTAATGTTCCACCCACGGTGAAACACGCTGTATAAATTCGGTTAGATCTTCTCATTGACTGAATAAAATATATAAGTTCTCTTCGACTATATTTCCTCGAAAATTGAATGAATTAATATATTTTATTATAGTTCCGGTGTCTGTTTGTGTGTCTGTCTGTAATCAAATCTTGCAAGTTAAGTTGACCCACTTCTAGTCGTCCGATTGTTTTGAAATTTGGCAGGTGTATATAATTCCAGTGACAATGTATTATGAAATTTTTGCTGGGGAAAAAACAAAATGGTGACTCTAATATGGCGGACAATTTTTGTGATTTTGGTGCGATTTTAATCAAGATTTTTTTTGCCAAATCCGATTCTTTTCAAAATTGGGGGTTTTTGGGGTCGAAGATTTTTTTCACAAGCTTTCATCTTTAGTTACACCTGTCTCGGTGTGTCTGTCTGTCTGTCTGTCTATCTGTCTGTGTATCTGTAATCAAATTTCGCAAGTTAAATTTGACCTACTAATTTGTGTTGAGCAAAAACAAAATATTGGCTCCAATATGGCGGACAATTTTTGTGATTATGGTCCGATTCTATTCAAAAATTGGTATCTAAGGGTTTTCAGGGTCCGAGATTGGGATTTTTCAAAAATAAATTAGATAGAAATCACTAAACTAGTTATTTAACATCATAAATTCAAAAAAATCAAAAATAAATAAACGAAAAGAATTTTTTTTAAAAACAAGCTTGTATTAGTTGTTAATGAAAACAGAACTAAAGAATTAAAAATAAAAATTATAAAAACAATTTTTTAAAGACAAGCTTTTATTTATACAATCTACTAAAAAGGAAAAAATAATTTGTATCATTGTTTGATCTAGGTTATTCTGTAACAGATTCAAAAGCTTGCCGCGGCAAGATTTTGAATCTGTTACTCACAGAATAGGTAACCTAGATCAAACAATGAAATAAATTATTTTTTTCCTTTTAGTGCATTTGTGTTAATAGAAGCTTGTCTTTATTTTCAATTTTTTTACCCATAGAATAAATGGAGTGTTTTTCTTAGTAGTAGAAGGTCGTGGAGAAAACATTCAAATTACTATAATATTTATTGAAGCCATCACACATTCTTGTGATTAAAATATTATACTCATATTCATACGTATTATAAATGGTTAGTTTTTTAAAGAATAATTGTCCCTTTCTTCGTATCTCTGAGGATAAATAACCGATACCTACAAACTGAAATAATACTTATATTGAATTGAAACAGTATATCTTAAGTCTCTCATTTGTTTCAGGTACATCATGTGGCTTTGGTTGGTATTCGAAAAACCAAGATATCACACGTGTATAGAAGTGAAAGAGTTAGCATTCATAGAAAACTCTTTAGGTAATACACATCAAACCTATATCACCCCCACGTTACTGAATACACCGTGGCATTCGTTTTTCACGTCTATGCCATGCTACGCTATTTTCGTAGCGAATTTCTGCAGGTCTTGGAATTTTTATTTGCTAGTCTTGTTCCAAGCCTCGTATTTCCAAGATTCCTTCCATTCTTCCATGACAGAGGTGAGTAGAACTCAATTTAGAATCTTACATCAATACATTTTCTGCGATTTCTGTTGGTACGGTAAAACATTATTTAAATTTACCGAAACAACCTTATAACTAACAACATCGTAGAGGAGTGCGAAATAGTGGCTAGGAGAGCACCTATAAAATAATTACAGAATCCATAAAAAAAACGTAACACGGATAATAGATATATTTAATGGGACAGGAAACAGTTTTCTTCAATCTACAGGGTGTTACCAAATAAGTGCGAAAGTTTTGAAGGGGGTCTTTCATGTGAACAAAAGCTCTCAGGCCTTTCCTTGAAAAGTAACACGCTTCCAAAAACGAAAAACAAATATGTTTTCTTGAAATTGCTGAAGAGTTGAAGAAATGGCATCTTGTGGGTATGTTCTACCGATGAAAAAGCCCTAATGAATATTTTTTTATTTATTAATAATAATAAATAAGCAGGGTAGGTCAAACAACACCAGCAATGACCTTGGTGAGTGGCGCCACCACTTAACCCAGCCTAGGATGCAAAATCGGACCGGCAGCTTAAGCGCATCCGGGAGGAAAAAAGCAAACACTTCCTCTGGTGTCGGCCGTGTTCCTGCTAGGCTAACCCCCTCGCAGGATCATACTCTGGTTCCCAGAAGGAGGTGACAGGGCCCCCACAACCGACCTCATCCGGATGGAGGTCAACGGCAAGGTGGTGGGGCCCAAATCGATGGACAGCCTAATGACGACCTACGCAATGGACAACGTTCTGAGTGGACAGACGAAATGAGAGACGGCCTTCTGCGTTGCTATGAGAGTAGCGAGCCCGGCCGAAGGGGATACATGGCGCGAATGCATGCTCTGTGGTGCGTGGCACACCCAGAGTATGCCGCATTTTCCCCACAAAATCTGCGGGATTATGTATCTCACCTTCGTAGCCGTGGCTATGTGAGACCGCCTCCTAGGCAGGTTAACGAAGTGGCCGAAGTGGCAGAAGTGCCACGAGTCGAACCAGCCGAAGAGGTGGCAGGTATCAATATTCCACCAACAGAGATTATCAGAACACGCAGGGTGCTCCGCACTTCGAAGCCCCTGAAGCCTCAAGATCTGGCTCGAGTGGATGCGGAGATTCGTGAAGCGCTTCCAGAAGAGGCTGACATCTGGCAAATCAACACCGCCGTATATGATGCTGCTCTCATGCTTTCTCGTGCGAATACGCAGAATAATGCGTCTTCGACTAGAAGGCATGAGAGACGCATACAAAAGATGGAAGCCAAAATCAAGTCGGCGAGACAACAAGCATCTCGTATCCAATGTGTGATGGACTACGTAGTGGCCAATAGGCCATTTACGCTAACGGTGCGGCGAATCGCAGCTAAGTTGCGACGAGTCCATCACACATTGAATCAAGGAGTGCTGTTAACCATCAAACAACACTGCCTTGATAGGATACGAATGCTAGTGGCTGCCAAAAAGTCACTTGTACGGCGAGCGAGAGGAATCGCGGAAAACAAACAGTTCCGCAAGAAACCCTCCCGCTTATTCCAGCAACCGCCGCTTGTTGTGGAAAACCCGCCGACCGCTGATCAGGTGGAAAACTTCTGGAAGGAGATTTACGAATATCCGCAGCCACTCAACATAGACACTACAGCCCTGACGCAGTTTGGAGCCTTCTGTAGGAGGTTTCAGCAACCTCATCCCATTGAACTGCGCCAACCGATAACCCCGGAAGAAATTCGGAAAGCTCTACAGGGCTCGAAGAACTTTGCTGCTCCAGGCCCAGACGGGTTGTGCAACTTGTGGTGGAAGAAGTTCCCCAGTACCCACCACAACTTAGCCAGAGTTTTCAACTCGTGGCTTAGTGGAGAGCAGCAGATTCCGGCTTGGTTTGTCGAGGGGCGAACCGTGCTAATCCCCAAGAACGGAAATTTGTCTGATCCCAAGAATTACAGACCGATAACATGCTTGAACACGTGTTACAAATTGTTTACGCGCATTTTGTACACGCGAATACTCCTCGCAGTTGACACGGTGTACGAACGGATATATGAGCAGAAAGGGTCAAAGAAAGGTGTTGCTGGCTGCAAGGAGAACCTGCTGATCGATAGATGTATCACGCAGGACTCCGTGCAGTATAAGCGCAACCTTTCGATGGCCTGGATCGATTACCGCAAGGCATTTGATTCAACATCGCATGAGTTGATCTTGCATTTGCTCAGATGCCTTGCGGTACCCGATCAAATAGTGAGATGCATTGAACAGTTGATGCCACTCTGGAGGACTCGCTTCACCATAACATCAGGTGGAGCCAAAGTCCAAACGGAGCAGGTTATCTTTAGGAGAGGTGTGTTCCAAGGGATTCCCTCAGCCCCCTCCTTTTCTGCATCTCACTTATGCCATTATCCGTTGCGCTCAGAAAAACCCGTGGTTACAACTGTGGCCCCCCCGGAGACCGAAGGCATAAGGTCACCCATTTATTTTATATGGATGACCTGAAGCTTTATGCCTCGGGTGAGGGAGATCTCCAGCAATCTCTGAGGGTGGTGCAAGAGTACACGCATGCTATCGGTATGGAATTCGGGATGGATAAATGTGCACTGGTTCATCTCAGAAGAGGACGATGCGAAGATTACGGAGAGGACGCGCAACTGGTAGATGGAAGTATCCTCCGCCATCTGGATGCCGGAGAGGCGTATACCTACCTAGGAGTGCAACAACGTTGCACCCAAGAGGTAGTGGCGGTTAAAAACGCTCTCCGCGGCAAGTATCAGCAGAAACTCCGGCAGATCTGGTCATCAGAACTGTCGGGCATGAATAAAGTTTCTGCCACCAACATGCTTGCCGTTCCAATACTAATCTACTCCTTTGGGGTAGTGAAGTGGACCCTGGAAGAGCTGCGCGGAATCGACGTGAAGACTCGCAAAATGATGCACCTACATCGTAGTTTGCATCCGAAATCGTCCGTTCCACGGTTGTACCTCCCCCGAAAACAGGGAGGCCGTGGACTTCTGAGTTTGGAGTGTCTACACAACAGGATGGTGCTGGATGGAGCCTGTAAAGTCATCAGGAGCTTGGATCCCCTTCTCTGCATGGTCAAAGACCATGAGATCACAGGAAAGGAGCGTTTCTTTTAAGGCAGCAATCCGTGCAGCCGATGAACTCGGTCTTGTATTCGACACCGAGCGAGGATATCAAGACTCTATCACCGAGTTGGAGCCCGCTCGACGGAGAGTCCACATAAAAGCTGCAGAGAATACTGTACATCTGCAGCTCCACAAGGATAAGCCGATGCATGGAATTTCTTCAAACATATTGAAGACCACGGCTTATCCGAAGAGTCTGACTTTGCTTTCCTTAGGTCAGGTGGACTCAAGTCGGAGACTGAGGGATTCATCATGGCTTGCCAGGATGGTGTCTTCAACGCTCTTGTGTATCGAAGCCGCGTGATGGGTATAGGGTCCCTGACACGAGATGCAGGGCCTGCCGTGGAGCGGCTGAGACCATCATGCACTTGCTGTCAGCATGTACAGCATATGCGGTCTCAGCCTATATCCATCGTCATAACGCGGCGTTACGAGTGCTGTATTACCATCTACGACACTCGTACGGTATTGATGAGACACCAGTGCTGCCTACGCTCCGGGGGATATTGAGTCCGTTGTGGAGAATGAGAAGTGCCGAATTTATTGGAACTACTCATTCCCCACCCTCAGGCAAATACAAGCCAACAAGCCTGACGTAGTCCTCTTCGACCGCGAGCAGAAAACGATATACGTTATAGAGTTTTCGGCTCCGGGCGACGAATATCATACGAAAGAGGATGAGAAACGGACGAAGTATCGAGATTTACTCTTCGAGCTCCGCAGACTCTATCAGACCATTCTGTGAAGATAGTGGTTCTGATATAGGGGCCCTTGGTGGAATGATGCCAACGCTACTCTCAAACCTGGAAATTATACCGGCATGCCGTAAATCGGCAAAATCTCTAGCCGGCCGCATGCAGAAGGCAGTCATTCTCGGATCGTTACGTCTGCTCAGGGCACATGATTCTCGGACCCAATGATCTCTCACTTACTACACGGTGTGGTGAGAGGTCATTAGTTATATATTCAACGCGCCCTTCCGAATGGGTCGAGAGCTTCGGAAGTAAGCCTGACTGGAATGTGATCAAAATCAAAGAAAATAATAATAATAATATAATAATAATAATATATAATAAAATAGTGAGATGCATTGAACAGTTGATACCACTCTAGGACTCCTACCATAACATCAGGTGGAGAAGTCAAACGCGTTATCTTCAGGAGGTGTGTTCAAGGGATTCCCTCAGCCCTCCTTTTGCATCTCACTTATGCCATTATCCGTTGCACTCAGAAAACTCGTGGTTACAACTGTGGCACCCCGGAGACCGAAGGCATAAGGTCACCCATTTATTTTATATGGATGACCTGAAGCTTTATGCCTCGGGTGAGGAGATCTGCAACAATCTCTGAGGGTGGTGCAAAGTACGCATGCTATCGGTATGGAATTCGGGATGGATAAATGTGCACTGGTTCATCTCAAAAGAGGACGATGCGAGGATTACGGAGGGACGCGCCGCTGGTAGCTGGAAGCATCCTCCGCCATCTGGATGCCGGAGAGGCGTATACCTACCTAGGAGTGCAACAACGTTGCACCCAAGAGGTAGTGGCGGTTAAAACGCTCTCCGCGGCAAGTATCAGCAGAAACTCCGGCAGATCTGGTCATCAGAACTGTCGGGCATGAACAAAGTTTCTGCCACCAACATGCTTGCCGTTCCAATACTAATCTACTCCTTTGGGGTCATGAAGTGGACCCTGGAAGAGCTGCGTGCAATCGACGTAAAGACTCGCAAAATGATGCACCTACATCGTAGTTTGCATCCGAAATCGTCCGTTCCACGGTTGTACCTCCCCCGAAAACAAGGAGGCCGTGGACTTTTGAGTTTGGAGTGTCTACACAACAGGATGGTGCTGGATGGAGCCTGTAAAGTCATCAGGAGCTTGGATCCCTTCTCTGCATGGTCAAAGACCATGAGATCGCAGGAAAGGAGCGTTTCTTTTAAGGCAGCAATCCGTGCAGCCGATGAACTCAGTCTTGTATTCGACACCGAGCGGGATATCCAAGACTCTGTCACCGAGTTGGAGCCCGGTCGACGGAGAGTCCACATAAAAGCTGCAGAGAATACTGTACATCTGCAGCTCCACAAGGATAAGCCGATGCATGGAATCTTCTACAAACACATTGAAGACCACGGCTTATCCGAAAGGCTGACCTTTGCATTCCTTAGGTCAGGTGGACTCAAGTCGGAGACTGAGGGATTCATCATGGCTTGCCAGGACGGTGTTTTCAACACTCTCGTCTACCGAAGCCGCGTGATGGGTATAGAGGTCCCTGACACAAGATGCAGGGCCTGCCGTGGAGCGCCTGAGACCATCATGCACTTGCTGTCAGCATGTACAGTATATGCGGTCTCAGCCTATATCCATCGTCATAACGCGGCGTTACGAGTGCTGTATTATCATTTACGACACTCGTACGGTATTGATGAGACACCGGTGCTGCCCTACGCTCCGGGGGATATTGAGTCCGTTGTGGAGAATGAGAAGTGCCGAATTTATTGGAACTACTCATTCCCCACCCTCAGGCAAATACAAGCCAACAAGCCTGATGTAGTCCTCTTCGACCGCGAGCAGAAAACGATATACGTCATAGAGTTTTCGGCTCCGGGCGAGACGAATATCGTGCGAAAAGAGGACGAGAAACGGACGAAGTATCGAGATCTACTCTTCGAGCTCCGCAGACTCTATCCAGACCATTCTGTAAAGATAGTGGTTCTGATTATAGGGCCCTTGGTGGAATGATGCCTACGCTACTCTCAAACCTGGAAATTATACCGGCATGCCGTAAATCGGCAGAATCTCTAGCCGGCCGCATGCAGAAGGCAGTCATTCTCGGATCGTTACGTTTGCTCAGGACACATGATTCTCGGACCCAATGATCTCTCACCTCACGGGTGTGGGGAGAGGTCATTGGTTTATGTAACCAGCGCGCCCTTCCGAATGGGTCGGAGCTTCGGAAGTAAGGGCCTGACTGGTAGTGTTTAAAAACGAAAATAATAATAATAATAATAAAAATATAATAAATAAATAAATAAATAAAAAGAGTCCACATAAAAGCTGCAGAGAATACTGTACATTTGCAGCTCCACAAGGATAAGCCGATGCATGGAATCTTCTACAAACATATTGAAGACCACGGCTTATCCGAAAGGCTGACCTTTGCTTTTCTTAGGTCAGGTGGACTCAAGTCGGAGACTGAGGGATTCATCATGGCTTGCCAGGACGGTGTTTTCAACACTCTCGTCTACCGAAGCCGCGTGATGTGTATAGAGGTCCCTGACACGAGATGCAGGGCCTGCCGTGGAGCGCCTGAGACCATCATGCACTTGCTGTCAGCATGTACAGCATATGCGGTCTCAGCCTATATCCATCGTCATAACGCGGCGTTACGAGTGCTGTATTATCATTTACGACACTCGTACGGTATTGATGAGACACCGATGCTGCCCTACGCTCCGGGGGATATTGAGTCCGTTGTGGAGAATGAGAAGTGCCGAATTTATTGGAACTACTCATTCCCCACCCTCAGGCAAATACAAGCCAACAAGCCTGATGTAGTCCTCTTCGACCGCGAGCAGAAAACGATATATGTCATAGAGTTTTCGGCTCCGGGCGAGACGAATATCGTGCGAAAAGAGGACGAGAAACGGACGAAGTATCGAGATTTACTCTTCGAGCTCCGCAGACTCTATCCAGACCATTCTGTAAAGATAGTGGTTCTGATTATAGGGGCCCTTGGTGGAATGATGCCAACGCTACTCTCAAACCTGGAAATTATACCGGCATGCCGTAAATCGGCAGAATCTCTAGCCGGCCGCATGCAGAAGGCAGTCATTCTCGGATCGTTACGTCTGCTCAGGACACATGATTCTCGAACCCAATGATCTCTCACCTCACGGGTGTGGGGAGAGGTCATTGGTTTATGTAACCAGCGCGCCCTTCCGAATGGGTCGGAGCTTCGAAAGTAAGGGCCTGACTGGTAGTGTTTAAAACGAAAAATAATAATAATAATAATAATAATAATAATAATAATAATAATATCGTTTATTATGCATAAAAGTACATTTTATACATAAAAGGAAAGGGGTTAGCCAAAGGCTATCTTCCACCCCTCCCAAAAATTATATAGTGTGTGTAAGAAAATAATGATAAAAAATAAAAAATAAAAATACTTATTCACTACCAAAACAGTGTTAGAGAAAAAAAGAAAGAAATCAATAATGAAGAAAGAAAGAAAAACCAAAAAAAAATTATACAATCAAAGGTGCTAATAGCTATTAATATTCTTGACATTCCATTGGTCAACTTAACGAATACATTACAATATTATACATTGAATCTTATATTAGCACTGAGCAGTAAGCAGCTGTGATGTTATTTTTTCCTTGAATTGATGAATATTATGAGGTAAAATGGGTAAAATTTCATTCAGATAACTAGGAGCAATATTTGAAAAACATCCTTCATATTTGAAAGTACGGTGCCTAGGTATGTTGAATGAGTTAATTCTCAAATCGACCGAATGTATGTCAGAATGCCTGCTTAATAGACTATATAAATAACTAGGAGTTTTAGTTTGGAGCAACTTAAACGGAAAAATTGTTATCAAATATTGGACTCTGTACCTCACATTCAACTCCTTCGTTTTTAACAAAAATGGCGTGACATGTTCACCATATGGAATGCAGCATACGAATCGCATGCGAGCATTTTGTATGCGTTGTAACTTCAATTTGTTATATTGCGACAAAAAATTGTAATACACCGAACAACAATACTCGATATGGGGGTAAATAAGAGTTTTAACTTGCCTGAGTTTCATTTCTTCAGATAACTGATACTTGAATTTATATAGCGATTTGAGTTTGAAGAATGATACTTCAAAAATAGTTTTCACATGTTCATCAATAGACAAAGAGCTATCTATGGTTACGCCAAGATTGTTAGCAGTATCTACCCAGTCAATGTCTGCGTTATCGAGAGTGAGCCTAAAGTTTCTTTGGGTTTCAACTTTTTGTCCCTGAGATTCTATGCATAGAGCCAAGGTTTTATTTGGAATAATTTTCAGTCCATGATGCTCCGAGTAAAAGAATGTTTCATGCAAATCTGTATCAGTGTTATGGGAAGACAGATATAACTGTATATCATCCGCGTATAGATGTACCTGACAATGTGATAGGGAAGTGGGGTAATCAAAAATAAACATTGAAAACATCAAGGGCCCCAAAATGCTTCCCTGTGGTACACCTGAGGAGGTTTCTTTTAGGGTTGACCATGAGTAATCATCCAGTTTGACCCTCTGTGATCGGCCTGTGAGATAGCTGGTTATCCATTTAAGAGAAATGTTGTCGAATCCTATGAACTTGAGTTTGCCAATGAGCAAATCGAAATTAACTAAATCGAAAGCTTTGCTTTGATCAAGCAGAACTAAAATGGTAACTTCTGACTCATCTCTGGCTCTCGCAAGATCGTAGATCACTTTCAAGAGGGCAGTCTGTGTTCCGTGTTTTTTGCGGAACCGAGACTGCTCGTTCGGAAGTATTCGATTTTCTTCCAGAACAGCTCTTACTTGACGGGAAACATATTTCTCGAATATTTTAGAGAATGAGGGCAGAATGCTAATAGAGCGCAGGTCACTGAAATAGGTAGGTGCCTTCTTTTTCGGGATTGGAATTATATTAGCAACCTTCCAGACATCTGGAAAAATACCCTGTCTGAAGGACTCGTTGAAAATATGTTTAACTTCATCAATACAGTGTGGTATCACTAAAGAAATCATCTAGATATTCATATTGTCAATTCCTAAAGCATTGGATTTTATATTTTTGATAGCAGTCAAAATATCATCATTACATATATCGGTAAGGGAGAAGTTCAAAGGAGCATTCAATTTATTACTATTATAGAATGAAAGAGTGTCATTATTTACTATTGAATGTCCAGCCACATTTAAAAAATAGTCATTGATTTCTTCAGGTCTGCTAAGTTCAATTGGCAGGCTATTAATTTGTGAGGATGATTTTGTAGTAACACTTCAATCTGCAAGATTTTTCCATGTCATTTTTTAGTTGTTTTTATTTTTTTGTTCAAAAAAAATTGTATGTATGCTGTTTTTTCACGTTTTACTGCATCACTGACGTAGTTGAGTAAAGTTACATACTGTCTAGTTGCTGCTGTTTTTTCTTTTAGATATTTGGCATGAGCTCTATCACGGGTTTTCATCATCAGTTTGATATTATAAGTTATATAAGGGGGTGCTTTATGTTTCCTGTTCACAGTGCAAATGAGAGCATGTTTGTCAAATAGCATAATGATGCATTCATTGAGAAAGTTTACTTTGGAATTAATATCTTGCATAGTCACAATTTCACCCCATGGTAATTTATCAGCATCTAGGAAAAAAAGTTCATGATTGATTGAAATCGTAGTATTTCAAAATGATTCCGCTTGTTTTACTTTCAATGTAGGCATGTACCAGTACCATGTTTTGTTTTTATAGAATATCAGATTAAAAATACAAACAAAACAAAATTATGTGTATTACAACAAAGAAAAAGGCAACAAGATCAAACGGAACGGAGTTATAAAAACTGCTCGAAATGACCACCCCCAACCATTAGACAGGAATCAAGTCTTCGTCTCATAGACTGGCGCAAACGTTGAAATATTCTTGGTGTGTTTTGGATTGCCTCGCAGGCTGCAATGATGCGATTCCTTAGATCATTCACATATTCAATGGAGGTCGTATGAACCAAGGACTTCAGGTGACCCCAGATGCAAAAGTCCAGGGGGTTTGGAGTCTGGAGATCTGGGAGGCCAATGTTGAGGTTTTGATCTGCCTATCCAATGATTTGGATACACGTCGTTCAAGTACCACAATCGTGTTCGAATAGCTAGTGGAACATTTTCGAGTGAAATGGGAACCTGCTCCTGGAGAAAATTTGTATAGGTTGCACCAGTTAGCCTTAACGGTAGAAAATACGGTTCAATAATATTTTCGCCAATAATTCCGACCCACACGTTAAGTGAAAATTCATATTGGTTCCGACCTTCTTGAACTGCATGTGGGTTATCTTCGGCCCATAGATTATTGTTATATATTGTTGTAATCCCTTGCCTTGAGAAGTTGGATTCTTCAGTAAATATTACGTTTTCTAAAAATCAAGCATTTTTGGTAATCATTTGAAGACTCCATTGACAAAAGTCTACTCGATGGGGAATATCTCGCGGCAAAAGTTCCTGGACGCGTTGAATATGGTAAGGATTCAATTGGTGATCCTTCAGAATTTTCCAGTTTAGTTTATTGCTAACATTAAGTGTGTTAGGCATTTGTCTTGTACTTAATTCCGGACGATTTTCAATCATATTGAAAACCTCTTCTTCCAGTGCCATCGTTCTTATTACTCGTGGACGACCACAATCAGTTGTTAGTTTTTGAAAAGTCCCTCTTTCACAGAGACGTTGGTGAAGACGTGTAAAAGTTGTGTGATGAGCTATGACGCGCTGAGGATACATCTCTGCATAGAGCCGTCTAGCTCCCAAATAATTTTCCTTGTCACGACCATACATAATATGATGCATATCGGCTATTTCAGCGTTAGTGTAATCATTCATATTGAAGATTCAAAAGACACAATTGAACTTTCAACTACCACATATTAATCAAAGCGACTTGACAGCCACCTACTAGATTTTTCGATTTTAAAATACTACGATTGAAGTCACAAGTTGTGCAAACAAAACGTGACAGCCACCTACTAGATTTTTTCGATTTCATTTACAGATCCGTTCATGCACAACACGAGAGTTTCGTTAAAAAGTTCTGGTAAAAAATGGATGTTGCATCATGGATGATGCATGTTTCACCCCTTTGAAAGATCACAACAAATTTAAAAGAATATTCATAGGTAGAACATGGCCACAAAATGCCATTTCTCCAACTCCTCAGCAATTTCAAGAAAAAAAAAACTTTTTTTTCTCATTTTTGGACGCGTGTAACTTTTTAAGGGAAGGCCTAAGAGCTTTTGTTTACATGAAAGACCCCATTTAATTTTTTACAAGGAATCACTCCCTGAAAACTTTCGCACTTATTTGGTATTTTCTCAACTGTATACGATAAACATTCAAAGAAAAATCTAAAATATCACTCTTGAATGATTCGAAGAACGATATTACAGTACTTTTTTTCAGAATGCTTTCTTGGGAGCATTGCCGCATTTATTGATGACTTTGGTAGTGCCGAGTGGAGGAATATTAGCAGATCGATTGAGAAAGAAGGAAATTTTGACTACAACGCAAGTTAGGAAACTGTTCAACTGTGGAGGTAAGGAATCCTTTTTTTCGTTCTGAGCAAATGGCCCATAATATCCAATTATTCAAATAAAACATTGGAACTAGGATTTATGTCAGCAGCATTTAGAAAATGGGTTATCGAATAGCAAGACAAAAAATTGTGATCTGCTGGATCTGTAAACATAAACGGTATAAACACAACTGGTGGTGTTAGTTGATTTTCAGGTAAGGGGTTATTTACTGATTTCTCATTATATTTACCAGAAATTAAAAATTATACTGTTTCTGGAAACTTCATGAATTGAATAACAGTGAATCCAGCTAATAAACATGTTCATGAATTGGAAAAAATACTTTATAACCAAGTTAATAATTCATGAGTTGGTCTGATTATACTTTAATGTAATTAAAATACTGAAAGCACCCCACACGAGTTACATGAAAACTTGACACGCGACAGATTTATTTTGTATTGTTACATAATTCAAAACTACAGGTTAGTTTGCAACAGCGAAGCGAAAGTGGAAAAGTAATGTTACGAATCTGATGTATGGGGTTATAAAAATACTAAATCAATTATCGTCCGTCTACTCACACACCACAAAAACAACATAATGAAGCACTCTGATAATCAAATAAATCAATCACAGTTCACTGTTGAAATATAGCGCACGAACTCTACCTTATTCTGAAATAACTGCTTTCGCCGCGGTCCGTTGTCTCTTATATGGAGGTCGTTACCCCCGAAGAGTCCCAACGGTAATTTCCTGGCCTCGGAGTTGCTTGAATCGAACATGCCATTCTAGAATTCTCGGAATTCCGTGTTATCGCTGGCCAGACGCCAGAAAAAATCAAGTGGCGAAGTGTATTCATTGTTGTTGTAACAGTAATATTCAACAAGCCAGTACGGATTTCAAAACTCCTGTTATTATTTTCAATTATTTGAATTCTCTATAGTTTCTGGCGATTCGTTTCACTATTGGTTTGAGGACTGAAAATCTGTAAGTATGAAGTTTATACAAGAACTATAATTAATGTCATCAGATCTGCTGCCACGATACTTCGTAGGAAGATCACATTGTTCAATACTTCTGTTCTCTGTGATAAAGTTGATATACAGTGCTTCTCAAAAATCCCCCCTCCCTCTTATTTTTGGAACGATTATATAAACAAGTGAAATTATATAAACAAGTAAAATTTGGAAACTGTGGTTGTGAACTTCCCTACTAGTGATATTAGATGACGAAATCGTCAAAGATGACGTCACAAGGCCATTGTGACCAATAATTTTAAATGGAACCCTACGGCAAGCGACACCTCTTTTAAAAAGTATCGAAAAAACCTATTCAATGATACTAATTTTGTTTGTGTTTATGGCAGTTTTAATGGCTCATTAGTAAACATTAAAATTTAAATTTCATTCAGTATGATATTAATTACAGATTTAAGAATCAGTATCTACTTAAAGGAATTGCTCGAAGTGACCTCCATTCACTTCCTGACAGTGAAATATCCTATTTTTAAACTCTTCTCGTACTTTTGCAAATGTATCTGCGGAAACAGCCTCACATTCTGCAATAATACATTGTTTTATGACGTCAATATTGTCAGGTTCAGTGGCGTAAACCTTCGATTCAAGGTACCCCCCACAGAAAAAAATCTAAAGGTGTGAGGTCTGGTGATCGAGGTGGCCATTCCGTTGAACCTCGTCGTCCAATCCATCTACCACGATACTCCCCATCCAAATACCGTCTTACTGCACCGTAATAGTGTGGAGGAGCACCATCCTGTTGGAATGTTATTTCCAAATTGCCGAATTCATCTGGATTATCTTCCAAAATTTCAAGGATTAACGGTTCTATTGCGTTTTGCAACAGCTCCAGATAAACCTCACCAGTTAAATTAGTATTTAAAAAAAGAGGCCCAACGATGTGGTTTTCCAGGATACCTGCCAAAACATTCACCTTCTGGGGGAAATTGGGTATGTGTTTCACGAAACAGGTGAGGATTTGCGTCACTCCAATACCTCACATTCTGTGTATTTACATTTCCATTTAGATAGAAAGTACTTTCGTCACTAAAACAAATTGTTTTGATATAGTCTGGCTGTTGGTTAATTTTAGTTTCCATATTTTCACGAAATTCTAGTCATCGGTCTGGGTCGTCGTCTGAGAGTTGATGAACCATTTTTAATTTGTATGGATGAAATTTGATTTTTTTCAACACCCTGTGTACTGTACTTCGACTGACTCCACAGGTAGATGCAACGTGAGTTGTTGAAGAGGTAGGATTAACTATTACTTCTGCCAGTATATCAATTTTTTTCTCATCAGAAATTTGTGGTCTGCCAGATCGTTCCGCATCATTAACACTACCCGTTGTTTCAAACTTACGAAGAAGCTCCCTTACATAAGTCTTCCAAACGAGGCGATCGGGACACCTCTCATTAAAAATGCGTTCTGCTGCATGAATATTTTGTCCAGTTTCACCAAGAATTAGGATTTCTGCTACTTCATCACCTAAGGCACGTACCATTTCGCTTCTTGAAGCACTTAAACGTTCGGCTCACAACAGTTTAACAAATTATTAAAATGTACAAAAATATTAAAATTACCAAAAGCTGCTAAAACAGTTAAACGTTCGATCAAAAATACACAAATTATTAAATGTACAAAAACTTGGACAATTACAAAAGCGTCGAATTAGGGAGACTAACAAAAACGTCAGCTTATTCGACAACTATCCAGAGGCGGAGCTTGAATTTTGAATTTCAGTATTAACTGATTTAATTCATCACAGCTTTGCGTTTTTCAAAAGCGAGTTGCCAAAACTGCCATTAACACAAACAAAATTAGTATCATTGAATAGGTTTTTTCGATACCTTTTAAAAGAGGTGTCTCTTGCCGTAGGGTTCCATTTAAAATTATTGGTCACAATGGGTTTGTGACGTCATTTTTGACGATTTCGTCATCTATCATCACTAGTAGGGAAGTTTACAACCTTCAATATTCAGTTTCCAAATTTCACTTGTTTGTGTATAATCGTTCCAAAAATAAGAGGGGGGGAGAGGACTTTTGAGAAGCACTGTATGTATATTATTCAATAAAATATATTCGTGATGGATAATAAATAATTCATGCCGTAAATACTAGCAGTACTTGCGCGATACTCCTTCATAACTATTTCGTATACAGTATATATTTCTAGTATTATCAACCTTCGTTTTCTGACATCCAGCATTGAGATAATTTTCAACTCAACTCCTGTTATATCGTAATTTTTTTCATTTGGATATTAATTTCTGCCTATCTATTGCGTCAAATTTTCTTTTTAGATCTTCACAGAAACTAAACACAATTTTACCTGTGTAGAATAATTACATCTTAACCCAGATTGATTTATATACAGTATCTTTTAATTATTTAAATAATAAATGGATGCTCATGTTGGAAAATATCTCAATATTATTTTGGATCCACCCATGTGACGAATGAATACTTGATAATCGATTTAAATTCGTTTCGTTTTCAAAACTCCAGTGAAAAACTCAAATGTATTCATGGTTTTTAATGAATTTCGCTACCTTTCTGAACTTGTCAGGCAAAAGTAGATGCGCCGGTGGTGCCATTCCTGTTGTGGTATATTCGGTGTTGGCGTAATGCGAAAAAAAAGGGTCTCAAATATGGTCTGTCTTTAACGCCATCATTTAATGCTTTTAAAATTTCACTCTGACTCTGCTAAGCCTTTTTCCTGGGTAATAAGTTGCGCCTGTAGTATATTTGATTTCTACTTGATCCAAAAATTCGAATTCCCCTGAACAAGAAGTTGAAACATTATCTTGGCAAACAACCTACGCGGAATTTTCATTGTTATACCAGCAGTAATGTTTTTATCTTCAAAACGTGCAATCCAATTCGATTTTGCATCTTCCATAACTGAAAAATATTCATTTACACATGGCCCGAAAAAATCCCAAGAAATCAATGGAGCTTTAGGAGGACTTGAGGCATAGACTGCACACGTATCACAAGAATTCGTTGAATTTTCAATTTTATTGTCGATATTTGGCCACCAAAAATAAGACCTGGCAAAAACCTCCATTTCAATCGTACCCACATGAGTAGAATGTAATTCTTATAAAATACACTGGTGAAAACTAGATGGTACAATCAATCGTCATCCACAAACAAAAAAACAACTGTTCTACTGTTATTTGGGACCTTTGTTGAAAAATGGTTTGAATTATCCAGACATACACTTTATTGCACATCATAAAATTTAACTTTGCCAAAAATCGGATGCCTGGAAGTTTCGGTTTTATTCTTCTGAAACTGATAGGAAAGTCAGAATTCTCAATAAAAATTGGATAAAAATCATAATTAATATATTTCATTTGATAATCAGATATAAAAAGGATATGTGCGCGTTCCTCCTTTCTAACTATTTCGTAGGGCACAGTTGGTTCCACCACCAGAATAAATTTTTATTGACTTTTTTAGTAATTTTGTCTTTTTTACTCATGCTCACATCGAATATTCACGAACTCCCGTTGACTTCCAGGATTTGGAATGGAAGCAACTTTCTTCCTGGTCATGGTGTACTCGCATACAATCACACAAGCCATGACGGCTCTGACGATTGGAGTAGCTTTCAGTGGTTTCGCCATTTCCGGCTTCAATGTCAACCATTTGGATATAGCTCCACGGTACGCGAGTATTTTGATGGGATTGTCCAATGGTATTGGAACGATAGCAGGTGCCATATGTCCTTATGTGGTACACCCAATCGTAATAGACAAAGTGAGTACCACACTCTCAAGTGTTATACATGATTGTCTGGGAATTTTTGCTTTTCAGCAGTTTTATTTGTAACTGTATAAGTATATAAACTCGAATTTCAGATTTATGTTACAAAAATGATGATCTTATATGATGCAAATTCAAGATGATTGTTCCATAAACTGAAAAGCAAAAATTTAAATGAACCTTTTTAGTCTTAGAAAATAAGCTCCTAAACTAATGTAAGTAACTAATTTTGAGTCGACGCCAAACAAACAAACAAGCAAATTGATTATGTCCCAAATATCAGCAAGACAGCTACCCGAACGGGCACACATGTGAGGGCACACGTCGTTGCGAGTGGTCGTGCGGAGAGCGCATTTTTGGAATGTTATTATTCATCGCTGGAGATTTCACGTTGCATTTTTATTTTATTTTGATTTGATCATTTCTTTAAAGTTATTTGATGATCTTCGTTGATTGATTGTTTGGCGCCGACTCAAAATAAGCTACTTACATTAGTTTAGGGGGTTACTCACATTTTATTTTTTGCTTTTCAGTTTCTTTATTCGTCGGTTTAATTTTTTGTTAATTTTATTTTTTTATTTTTTGTGGCTACAGTCTACTAATTGCTATTTACTTAATTTGGATCACTTTCAAAATACTTACCTACCCACCTTACTTCAACTATCAACTGTTATATAGTATAACTAGCTGGTACTACGATTTCGTCCGCGTTGAACTTTTTATTTTATGTGACAACTATTACAAATTCACCCAGCCCTTTAGGGACGGCATTTCTAAAAACACTGAAACACGTATTTCTTTATTTGTAATGAAGACCTCAAATACCAATTTTTGTGCCCCTTACTTCAAAATTAATGGAACCCTCACACAAACTCTCACCCCCCTAGGGAAAACACCTCAAATACCAATGTTTATTACGATATCTTGAAAACTAACAGAACCCCCATACAAAATTTCATCCTCCATTTTACCCCTTCAGAGGTTGAATTTCTAGAAACACTGAAATACATATTTCTTCTATTTGTAAGAATGACTTCAATAATATCAATTTTCGTGACCCTGACTTGAAAACTAACGGAGTTCTCATACAAACTTCCAATCCCAAATACCAATTTTTTAAAAAATTTCCCCTTCCCCTTTGGGGTTGAATTTTCGAAAACCCTGAAAGACATTTGTCTTTATTTGTGAAGAAGAGCCCAAATACTAATTTCCATGACTTTCATTTCAAAACTAACTGTACTTTCTCTTTCACCTCCCATCTCACCCCTTTAAGGATGGAATATAAAAAAAATATGCTGTTAAAATTTTAGCTCTTAGGTCCAGCAGTTTGATCTGGGTGTTAATCGTATATCAGTCAATCAGTGAGTCAGTTAGTCAAGACATGTAATCATATATGTACATATTACCCCAAACACAAGGAGCTGCTGTGAACCGTTGAGGAGATCCCTCGACTGTCTTCCGTCTCCATCATCAGATTAATTTTGGGCCTCCAGTATGTTGTAGTGTCATCAGAACTACATATGTGTACCAAGTTTCAACAAAATCGGTTCACAGGTGTAAAATCAATAAATCATCCCCTATTTGTATGCCCTTAGGGGTGTAATGTATTTTCAAATTCAGATGGCACCAATTTACGATAAAAAAATATTTATCTGAATCGGATAACCCGCTACGAGAATTTCGAAACTCGCTTTTATTTTTTGGTAACATATGAAACCAACAAGTCCGTGTGTAACACAATCTGTGAGAATTAAGCGGGTTTATTTTATATTTTTCTATGCGTTTCAATGAGAACAAATTCCTGGTTTGTTCACATAAATTTCTTATATCCACTATTGTTTAAGAAGCCGAAAATTATATATTGGTCATACCAAATGATCATCATGATATCAGCAAATTGTATTGCTGCGGGATCTCAATCACAGAACCATACAATCTTGGAAGAAAAGCAAGTTGCACTGGAAGTACTGAAAGCTCAATCAGCCACAAAATGTGAAGAGATAATAAATTTAGCACAAGATAAACAGAAAGCTCAGCCAAGGAACGTTGACGAAGGAAAGTGGCAGACACAAAGAAATAAAAGAACCCATAAAAAAACAAGAGAATAAAAGAAACATAGGACAATCAGAAGAAACAGAGAAGTTCAAAGGGGCAAATCGGAGAGTATGGATGTACCTATACAAAATACCACAAGACGTAGAGGAGGACGATATAGCAGAATTTTTAGAAAGGAAAACTAGTGAAAGTAAGAAGGATTTTGTCGTAAAAAAAACGGGAGACTGAAAACGTTTATGGTTGCTGGAGACCGACATTCTGGCCAAGAGGAGTAAACTAGAGAAGGTTTGATTTCAACAAACACTATGAAAAATATCAGACAAGAACTGTTATTGAAGAAGAAGGTGGAAATCGACCGAGCTCTTTTTTAGATCAAAAAACAATATATTAAAATAACCGACAAATGGAAAAGTCCAATCCATCGTAAATGAGCCAAATATGGTAACCGAAGAAAATAACAAACCAGAAATATTAGAAAATAAGGAGCATTTTGAAAATTTTGAAAATTCTGTGAATATCATGCATTTCAATATACAAGGAATATCAAGAAAATTACAGCAGTTGGAGATTCTTATGGACATTTAATCATATAGACATGGCTTGTTTTAGTGAACACTGGTTGAAATCATCAGAAATTAGGAACTGTATTTCTAATGGCTATAATCTGGTGAATGCTTATTGTCGCAAAGAACATAACCACGGAGGTATACGTATTTTTGCGAGAACAAACTTTATTGTAAAACCCTTTATATATAATAACAGTATCGAAAAGCATTTTAAAATTATAATTGCCACAATAGAAAACAGCAATATCGATATCTTCATGGATGAAATGTATGGTTTGATGAACCAAATATATGAAACAAACCACAACTATATTGTCTGTGGTGACATCAATGTAATTTTTTCAAAAGATAACAAGGACGTGAAAAAAATCTTGAATTTGTTTAAAGAATTTAATTTGGAAAACTGCATTGATAGACCCACACGTATCACAAGAACAACATCAACGAGCATAGATGTAATATTCTCAAATATACCTATGAACTCAGTAGATATTGGAGACACACACTTATCAGACCACACATTTCAAACATGTAGGTTTGCATTATCATGGAATAAGGGAAATACTCAAGAAACTACATTAACACGCGACTATGCAGAAGCTAATATGATAACTTTCAGGACCATGTTAATATCTGAAAAATGGTCTGTTGTCTACAACACTGGAGATGAAGTTTTCAATAATTTCTATTCCACCTTTGAACATTACTTCCAAATTGCTTTTCCTTTAAAACAAAAACATCGTAGGAGACGTATAAAAACATGGTTCGATTCCGAGGTTAAAGAGCTTCACCAAACTCTATGTGAAATGGCAAAACTTTCCAAACTTACAAATAATGTTATTATTGAAAAACGTTATAAAAGTCTGAAATCATTATATAATGTAAAAGTTAAGCAAGCCAAGTTGGAATATAATAATAGTTTGAATATAATAATGAAAGGATATGTAATACAAATAACATTTCAAAAGAAAGTTGGAAAATAATCAATGAAGAGAAAAAAAATAACAACTGCTGTGCCCTCACAAATCATAATAGAAAACCAGTCAGAATCGAATAAACTTGCTATATGTAACCATTTTAATAATTTCTTTATGGGCTTTGAAAAAATTGAACCAAATCTAGATAATGTCAGGCTTGCTCCATTCTTTCTTGAAACTATATTCCTGTATCCAACCACCCCAAATGAAATTGAAGATATTATACAAAAAACTACAAAAAAACCGTCTATAGGAATCGATGGAATTCATGGACACACTCTTAAAACAGCTGTCCAATCTGATTGGACATCTGAATATTCAAAAAAAGATTACCCTAGAGTCCAGCAGGAATAAACCATCAGATATTAGCCAGCTAGGTACGACTTCAAAGTACACTGAAAAAATAACCACGATATTTGCACAGCGAGCCTCAACTAGAAAGGTATGCATCAGTTGGTTTACTGATGGATCCGAGATAGACGAAAGGTCTAGAGTGGAATTAACGGGTTTTTAGGCTCTCAAAACCCCTAGGTGAAGCCCCAACAATGTTTCAAGTAATATAATATGTTTACCTCTTTCATTCATAATAAATGAATCATTTGTGAAGGGGAAGTATCCAGAAGCACTATAAGTATCGAAATCAGTACCAATACTTAAATGTGAAGGATCTAGAAATGAAGTTAGTAGCTACACAAAAGTTTGTCTGCAACCTCAGTCCGCAACAATATTTGAAAGCAGTCACAATGCTCGGCTAAACAAGTTCATGGAACAACACCATCTCATTCCAAACTGTCAGCATGGCTTTAGGCACAAAAAATCTACGGAAACTGCTATCAAAGAATTATGCAGTTATATTCATGAATATTTGAATGATCAAAAATATCCAATAGCATTATATTATGATTTGAGTAGAGCCTTCGATACAGTTGATCACAACTTACTTTTGGAGAAGCTTTATCGTTTGGGCATTCGAGGGGTAGCTAACAACTGGATTTCTTCTTACTTACAGGACAGATCACAAATAGGACCACTATACAATCAGCTAAGTCTAATCCAGCGAAGGTAACAAGTGGTGTACCCGAAGGATCTATTCTGGGTCCTTTACTCTTTGTGGCTTTTATAAGCGATGGTGTATATTCATGTTCTTCCCCAGACAAAAGGATCATTTATGCGGATGATACAAATCACCTGGTAGCTGGAAGGACTTTAGTATCCTCAGTAGAAACTTCAAATAAATGTGTAAATGAATTCTATCAATGGTGTAGAAATAACTGATTCTCAGTTAATATCAGTAAAACCTTTTTCATGTTGTTCCAACAAAAAAATGTTAGTATTGATCACGGTCTACTGGTAAGGATAAATCACAAGTCCATAGAGCAAGTTAATCACATTAAGTTCCTTGGTATTGATATAGATCAGAAACTTACCTGGGAAAAACATACTGATAACTTAGTATCAAAACTAAGCAGTATATGTTTTATCATTAGACAGCTATGAGGGACTGTCTCTCTAGAAATTCTCAAGCTTGCATATTATGGGCTCGTGAATTCATCACTAAGTTACGGTTCAATTGTTTGGGGAAATTATGCACACATACAGAAAGTATTTTTTATGCAAAAAAGAATCATTAGGTGCACATCACAGAGAAAGCTGTAAGGATATATTAATTATATTAGGTATTCTAACTCTTCCTTGCTTGTACATATATCTTATTACTATGGATATAAAAAAAGAACTTCAATTATCAAAGGGAAATATAATACATGACCACGTGACCCGTAATGCTAATCACATTCGTCTACCATTCTCCCGTTTAAAAATTGGGCAAAATTCATATAATTATCAAGGTATCAACTGTTTTAATCACACGTTGACTCTATTCGGTGAAATTGAAAGCTTCAAAATCAACGAGTCAAAATTATTTGATCACCTATGTACCAATGCTTTTTATTCTATGAATCAATTCCTAACTTCTCAATCATAAGTCTTATTTTTTTTTACAAGTGTAAGTCTTGTTTGGGAACACCAACAAATGTTTGTTTTTTATTATCAGTTATTACTGTAATTTTTTTATGTATGTATGTGTGTTGAACTGACTAGTCTGATAAGTTTTATATTTACACATTTATCAAGCTTTAATGATGAATAAATTATCTATCTATCTAACTCATGGTCACATATGCTTCATTAGTATGGTGGCCAAAAACCCAACAGTTCTCGGCATAAATCAAGCTGCAAAAACTGCAGCGTTTACCCTGTTTGGGAATGACAAGGGCAATATTCACATGCCTCACTGCAGCATTAGAGGTAATGCTGGATCTTCCGCCACTGCACTTGTGTGTAATGAAGGAAGCGGCAAAAAGTGCTTTCAAACTGCACCAGCTGTCCAATCTGATTGGACATCTGAATATTCAAAAAAAGATTACCCTAGAGTCCAGCAGGAATAAACCATCAGATATTAGCCAGCTAGGTACGACTTCAAAGTACACTGAAAAAATAACCACGATATTTGCACAGCGAGCCTCAACTAGAAAGGTATGCATCAGTTGGTTTACTGATGGATCCGAGATAGACGAAAGGTCTAGAGTGGAATTAACGGGTTTTTAGGCTCTCAAAACCCCTAGGTGAAGCCCCAACAATGTTTCAAGTAATAATCCATGCTACAAAACGGACTAGGCACAGATATGAGGAGCTTTCTAGGCATCGATAGAATTTTCTTAAATTTTAGTATGTTACTCCTAAGGTATATTAGATTAATTCTACGCGACCATGATAGCAATTGCATAAGTTGCAGGGTGTAATAGAAACTTTCTATTTCTTGTCATGTAATAAACGAATTCAATATAGTAACTTGTAATGCGATTATGAAGATCATTATGCAAAATTGACATCTATGAAGGAATGCCTTCGTGCCACTATATTGAAAATTCCAAACCACCCCCATTTAGGGGTAGTTTGTACTCCGAGTATTTCCAGCTAAGATATTCCATTGAAACGCTGAAATGTAGATTTTTGAAAATTGAAAATCACCCCCTTCATAAGGGAATATCTGCGATTTTTCGGGAAACTTTGTTGACCGAGAGTTTTTGGAAAAGATACTGAAACGGTAGAAAATGGTTGCATGAAACATATTATTTGTGCCACCATAAAAAAAATCAAATCAGTCTCTCATGGGGGTAGTTTATTCTTGACATTTTTGGAAGAACTTCACTGACTGGGAGTATCCAACGAATATATTTCATTGAAACGCTGGAATATGATGGCACAATACATTTTATTTGAGCTACTTAGGGAATGGTATGGAAAAGGTAGTTTACTCTTGCGATTTTTCGAAAAACTGCTGACCGAGGAAACAAATTTTAGAAAATAAACCTTGTACTAAACAATTCATTATTATACTTGAAAAATAAAATAAAAATAGAATTTCAATGTAATAATTTTGGCAGAATCCGTTATTATTTGAATTTGCTTATTGTAGCAAACAGAGCTGAGCAGAATACTGCACTAAAGTACTCATGAGTACTTCACAATGAGTAGCTTTGAAAAGTACCCATAAGGATTTGTGTACAAGTACTTATATAAAATTTTAAATTTTAAGATCTTGAAAAATGAGAAACGAGAATGAGTATTTCAATACCAAATGATTCTAATTAGAGTCTCCAGCTTAGAAAAGAAGAAATTATAGTAACAATATATATATATATATATATATATATATATATATATATATATTTATATATATATTGTTATGTTTAGAAGTATGTTAAATGTTCAAAAAGTTGAAATAATAATATAAATAAAGAAAAAACCCATAAATAATAAAATATTCGTATTTGGTAATCTGTGCTATGTTATTTTACAGTTTTTCTGAAGATTCTACCATTTTTCTGAAACCTTGTATAATTATTGATTGAATGTTGTTTCTTTGTGGAGAAACAACGTTTCTTGACATATTTGTATAATATTAATCGATACCCATGTTTGAAATAAACATGTTTTCAACATTACAATTAATTGGCATAATTTAAAAAATTTTGAAATCAAAATTTATGAATATATTTTTGATCACGAGCAGATAACAAAATATTAAAAGTTCAAACATGCTGTATATGAAATTGGATCTGGACACAACAGCCAATGACATGCCAGGAGAGATCTTGATGCAAAATTAGTAATTTTGAAAATAAAGAAAAGCAGAAACGTCAAAAGAATAATTTTACATGTATATAGATTATAAGGTAGTTTCATAAATAGAAACTGTCAAAGAAGTGAAAATAATGAAAAGTGCTACAAATGGTGTCAAAATCGAAAATTCGAGAAGAAAAACAAAATGTGTTGGTATCAAGGGGAGTGAATCAACAGGCGAGGGGATGGTGAAAATAAATAATTTTTGGGAAGAACCACGTTGAACATTTAAATTTGGAACAAACAAACAATTTGGAATAAAATCAATTATCAGCCAAGAAAACATTAGTAAAATAAGAAGAACACTACCAGATAAAAAAATCACAAATGCAGAGTTAACATTACCTTTGTCTCATTGGAAATTCATAAATGAGAAGCCCCAGTTGACGGGAGCAGTTTGGTACAGGAGATCACAGGTATTTGTTGAAACCATAAAAGTTGCCACAGTGCAAATAAGAACTGAACCTTGAAAAACCCTTCATAAAACTCTTCACGAATTATTTTAAAATAACACATAACCTACAAAACGAGGTTGAATTCACTTTATTATTCCATAATTTGATTTTCTGCTGTATATACTTGTTTCTGATGCTCTGATTAGGTTATTTATCGCAGACTAGGTAGTAATAAGCTTTTCCTGAATAGAGGAAATTATTATTTTGATGAAATTCTACTTTATTTTCAATGTTTCATCAACAATGAATTGCTAATTTCTGAAATTGACCTCAAGAGGGCTCCACAGTAGAACCAACTTCTGATATCCATAAGCTTACCGATTGAGTTAGCTGATGGTGAAGGAAATAAGGTAAAGGAAAGAAGGTAAAGAGCATAGCCGGAGATATTGAATATTTATAAGGGTATTTATTCATCAATACATATTGAATAAAATCTTTAAAAAAAGGAATCAGCTTAAATACTTTTGCAAATAGCAAAATAATAGTTAAATATTAGTGAAACAGTACAAAAGAAAACAAAAATCATTTATTTTTTGTTATGATGTTTGATTGTGGAAAGTAAATAAACAAATATAAAATAAAATAAAAACGACAACATTGATAGGCCACCAACAGATGACGTTATAGACCAATCCACTACACCAACAGTCAAGCTTCTCGTGCTTTTATCGCAAACAACCGCCAATTATAGATGTCGCATCTATAATTTTGTGTATTTCATATATATATATGGGATATAACGAAAATTGTCATCAAAGTGGAGACCACATTTTTCAACCGAATGGAACAAAATTGAGCACAACAATATTTTTCATCAATGCCTCAGATAAGTTCAAAGATGCGCCAAATCGGTCCAGTAGTTTCAGCATGCCGGATGATGCAAGATTTAAAAAAATCTCAATTTTTAATATTCATACCAATATTGGCAAACGATAGGTCTTTTGATAAAGCTTTATGAGCTCTACAACTTTCATTGTCAATAACAGACAGAAAAACTTACTTTCTATCAATTAGCACTCACCAATAATGTGTATGCTCAATTTTTGCAAGTTAAGTAATAAAGGTATTAGGTAGGTGTTGCCGGGTGTGTTGAGTTGAGGCGCTGGTTTATTAAACTATTGCCATGAGAGACCAGGGCTCCGGCTCTCGGCTACTGAAATAAAAATTTATTTCTGTAATATCGTTGAGAGGAAGGAGATAGGTGACCAACCGAACATTCTTGGTCTTGATCTTGATATCATTCCCTCGGACTCTCCACGGTTACCAGCCTAGTAATGATACAAATCACACATAAAAAGGTAAGGTCCCCGTTTTCTGAACTCACACGAGTCTCGGACTCTTGAGAGTTGCTTTGAAACTTTTTGAAAGGTAGGGGATACTCGAAAGAACAGTTATATATTTTAAAAATGTATATACACCACACCAAAAATAAATATAAATTTGTGTTTAAAAAAAATTATGACTTCTTGTAAACGAAAACACATTACGCAATAAAAAACAAACATAAAATTGTAGAAAGAATGAGGTTCAAAAAATAAAATAGTTAGTTTAGACTTTTATTACTCTTTCTTACCTATCAATCAGTAAATCAGTATCACTTGGTTTTGATTATTCAAGTGATTGGTAGGTATAGGTAAGTAACAAAAATAACATATAACTGAAAAAAAATATAAGTTTTCAAAATTCGTGTCTTTTAGGGCACTTTGCTTTGGACCATTTATCATCGTTGCATGCGACAAGAGTCTTTCAACCTAAAGTGTCACAGGAACTCAAGTTCAATTCTTGTGCGTCTTGTGCGCGTCAGTACTGTGCCTGCTGTAGGAATCAGAAGTACTGAGTACTCTAAACTGTAAAATACTCGAAATTTTTCGAGTACTGAGTACCGTCAAAATAAAAGTACTGTTACACCGCTGGACATATACAGGGGTTTTATAATTGAAACCCTCTGTAACGCCACTGGTCTATTATGGAAAATATTTCCTATAACTAACCTACGACGCTAAGGACGCCTCAAATATAGAATTTCTATACTCGATTAGTCCTTTTTTTGTAAAGTTGCTCGCAAAGTCACAACTTTGATGGGCAGATAGCATCAGTTATTTGAGAAATAACTAAACCGAAGTTATTTGAACGCGAGCGGCTACGTTCAACATCTTCTTTCTAACTACCCGGAGGAACATGGGGTGTTTATTTGAAAGTACTACCGGAGTTTAGAAGGATTCGAAAAGTACTCATAAAAAAAATAATAGAATGCACTCTAAAAATGTTAAGAATGTACATATATATATATATATATATATATATATATTTAGTAAACGTTGATACAATAATTTCATTCGTTCTATAGACGAATAATATGAAACAATATTCATACAACGAAAACGAGTGTAACTTATTGGCAGTTAATGTTACAGTTGGCTACAAAATCGAAATAGATTTACTAAAAAAACAATCTTGACATCAATTGCCACAAACGGCTAGAAATAATTCAATTTTGATCTTGGTTAACTGGAAAATATGGAGCTACTTTCACAGACACATGCACACTATGAAAGGGTTCGGTTTGCCACAAAACATAAATACAGAAAAACTCACATATCTCACCCTGTTTCGCACTTATTCACTGGAGTAGGTTTTTACACGACAATTAGTTTTGATTTTATTATTATTTCGATTAATTCCGCGTCAATTGGTTATTTTATTTTATTCGCCCGGTATATTAGTATAGCGCGATATGGCTATGGTTTTTCTAAGAGATCGTGAGCAATCGAATTGCGGACTCCCGTTGTCTTTTCTCTGTTCTGGACGCGTTGACAAAAATAGGCAATTTTTGGAAAAAAACTACTATTCACTAGTACGTTCACTTGGAGCTTCAATACTTGATTTGAAACTTTCATCATTATTGTACGATACTGTGTTTCGATGGACTTCTGAACTTCACTTTTGAGAGGTACATATTACCGTGTAACAACTATGATTTGACTAGCTTGGTTACTGAACACCGAATGATATGTTTTAATATGAAACTCGCGCTTTTATAACCCTTTATCGAATCACGTGATAATTTGTCTAACCGCGACTAGCAATTATAATTATCTTCAACTGGTCGTAATAATAAATAATTAATGGGTTTGTTTTGTTTCTGTCATCAGAAAAAAATATATAAATCATAATTATATGCCTTTTCGAGGAAGAGTTATATTTAATGGCTGTCATACTCGGTGAATTTATGGCGTTTTCTGTGGTACAATTACATTGAATTCGTTTTTATGATTCTTCATATTGCGCTATGATGTAAACAAGTGGCAATCAATAATCTTGCTTACCATCGTTAATTTTTCCTAGATGAGTTATTTATGAATCCGGTGTACAAGGGTTACTTTTTGATAATTATTTTTAAGTGCATTTTAATTGTCTCTCAATAACAACGTATGGTTTAACGAGCGTATGCTTATCAGCTCTTTCGTGCGGAGGAAATTCAATTTTTTTTTTCATCTCTCCTAGTGAATTGGTTTTTCTCGCTATTAAGTTCATAGTAAATAATATTGTGTAGCACCTTCAGAAATGCAGATTTTTCTGTAATCATGGATCATGACAGTACTCACGAGTACCGATTACTGAGTACTTTGAGTACTCAAGTACAATTTTGAGTAACATTCACTCGAGTACTGCCCAGCTCTGGTAGAAAAACGTGTATAAATTATAATTCAAGGAAAATATAATTCGTTAGAATTCGTCAAATATCACAACAGAGCTATATCGTAAATTTCTTACAAATATGTCATGAGTCCTGGTCTAAGGGGCTGATAATTTTAGTTCCAAGAACCAACCTTTATTCGGAATTGGAAGTTTTTACGACCGGAATAATGCCATTTCATTCTCGAATATTCTTACAACCGAGAAGCTGGTAATAGTAAGTAGTGGGCAACATGAAATTTTCTAAACGAGAACAGATATTGCATTTATTCGGGAAACAAATGTCAATGTTGACAAAAGATCTTTTTCGTCGATAATTTAAAAAAAATTATAATAATGTACAGTAAGTCAAATGATTAAGAACTGTGGTATTGATCGGTGTCACTGGGTTTCCGACAAGTATTTAGCCAAATGGGCCACAATAAATTAAATTCACACCCAGATGAGTGAGAGTACTACCGTATATATGGAAAAATGTATCAATTAGTATCCCCAGAAATTGTCTTATGTTCAGATTAGAATATTTCTTATGTTGGCTCAGGGACTAACCGATCAGTAATCTGTATGTGCTGTTATGTTTGACACTGGGAGGGACCTTCATTATTATGCTCAGGGCAAACACGGTATCCGTTTAATTTTTATGAGCGAGAGTACCACCATTGTTATGGGGTTGCATAAGGTTTTTCCGTCGAAATGTAGACAGTTCTTTCGTAATTTTCATCACAGACCGTTGAGAGTTGTAACTGTTGAATACTGTCTCTTGACTCGTTTTGAATCATAACTGAATTCAACTGAATAATTCTAGTATAATTGAAAAACCTTTTGAAGTCCTTATAATTTTGAATATCGTTAAATCACGCCAGTTAAACATTTCAATTCCATAGAGTATTCTCATGATGATGATTAAGAAATATAATTATGAGTATAAGAAGATTACAGTTCTCAACACAGTTAATAAATAATTGAGACCAATGAAATATTGAGTCGATGCTCCAAGATCCGATGTATTCCAATCTCAAGATTTCCGGACTTCAAAGTTGGTAGACTCCAGTAAGTAAAAAATATATTTGTGTTTTTCTGGCAAATCTTCCATCTGCATTCTCGAATCCACGCGTGTATAATTCTTTCGAATTGAATTTGATTTGGTAACTGCTCGGCAATCAAATAGTAAATTATATTAACCATTTAAGTAAATTAATTAATATGAGAAGTCAGCTGGCACCAGAAAGGCCATCTGATACATTATTACATGACAAGAAATATAAAGTTTCTATTACACCCTGTATCAACTAATGCAATTGCTAACGTGTTCGCGTAGAATTGATCTAATTTACCTTAGGTGTAAGATACTAAAATTCCAGCAAATTATGTCGATGCCTAGAAACCTCCTTATGTCTGGGCCTAGTCCTTTGCGCCAAAGAATGCCTTACAAGAGACTCCAACTTCGGGGTGAATCGAGTCCGCTCGTGGTTTCACTCAGCTGACTTAAACGGACGCGATTTTGTTTTGAAGTTGTGAAGCGAGGTTAAGTTGTATTTTTTCTTCACGCGCATAAATGAGTCAGTAATTACTTTTATTTGTTCTTGACTTTGTTTTTATTTCCGACATGCATGTAAAGATTGCAGTACTGATTTTTGACAAAGTTTAGTTGATTTTAATCATAATATAAATTATATTGATTGTATTATATATTATATCATATTGTATTGATTATATTATATAATCAATCAATACAACAAGAAATACACGATATATTCTATCTTCTAATAGAATTATCGTGTTTTACTTCTTTGAAGCATAAATTTGCTGTTTCTCTCCCTAGGTGTAAAAAAAACAAACGAGATTTCAGTGTACAGCGGAAATATTAATATTTTTTATTAATGTCTAAATCATTTTCGGTTTCGGCCGAAAATAAGGCTAAAGCCGAAGCTTCTCTTTCGTTTTAGGCTGAAAATCCATTTTCGGTCGGACACTAACTTAAAGCTCTGAAGTCAGATACTTGTGAGTCTAGACTGACTTGGGGATACAAACTTTCCCTGAAAAAACTGACTACGAACAATCAGGTCACCCTAATGTAGGAGCCAGATCACAAGGGAGTCAAAGGAAATGAGGAAGCCTTTCTTGATTAAAGAAGAGTTTCGGCGCTGGGAAGCCGATCCAATCACCCACTGGAATGAGGTTCCAGGACAAAGGCAAGCAAAAAGGCTTCTGAGCCCGTCACAAAAGAAAGTTGAACAGTTTCTCAAATTGGACAAGAAAGGCTTGAAACTGGTAAGGGGACTGCTCACTGGACATTATCCTCTGAGATATCATCTCAAAAAAAATTATAAATCAGACACTGAGAACTTCCCCGAAACTACTTTGCGACCGCCAAGGCGCTGTTTTGCAAAAGGCTCAAATTCCCTTGAAGCAGTTTCAATAACGCTCCCAGACATCAGGAACTCTGGTCCTAGCAAACTGATATACTTCGTAAGGAATCTCGGAATGGAATGTAATGTACAACAGATTTTATTGGTCAAGGTACGGAGAAGCTGAAGAGCCATATCGACCCCCATACAATCTTCAATAAAACCTTTGTAACATTTGTCCATAAAATTCAAAAACTTCCCAAGTAGCATTTTAAGTGGACGGGATGTAGTGGCCACGATTCTGGAAAACTTTGAAGTGTTTGATCACAACCACTGTCACGTAATATACACGGTTCTATCACGCGGCGGCTATCAAAATAGGGAACACGTTTTTGGTGGCTGCTGCGTTCCGACCTACGTTCCTAGATCTCAGATAGCCACATTCCAACCACGTTGGGGTCACCTGGCAAAAACGTGGATATGTAGTGGCCGATACTAGACACGTTAAACAACTGACTGCGTTTGTGTAAACAATATGTAGCTCTATCTCTGTTCAGCAACATATTTTCGTGATAAATGTTCCTCATTCTTCCATTTTGCCTGATTCATTTCTAACACTCGATCAACTATCAAAATATATAACATATAAACATACAAACGCGTGAGTAAGTATATTGAATTTGGATACTTCTGATCGGGATAAAATTAAAACGATTGAAAGTTTCATTTGAAATATGAGTGTTGTAGCTCGATTGTGAGCACGCGCCATCTGAATACACTTCATTTAAGGAAAACATTATAGTTTTGGAAATAACTCGCCTCTGAAATTATGTACTTGAATCCCTCAAACGTTGTTTTAACAATCTTTGTCAGTTGAAACAAATACTTACGTAACAAATTACTATGTTTGATGCAGTGCTGATGACAAATAAATCTTCATTGAATATTTTGATCATTTCTCTAATAATGGCGACCCAGCATATTCCTGTGAATATGACGGCTTTTGGAGAATATAACTTCAAAGTGCCAGAAAGTGTAAATATACCAGTATAAAGCTCCTCCCATCATAAAGTGCCCGGTGGAACTGAATTATTAACTTTTCCACCACTGGAAAGTGGCACCCACGTCGCAGACCCATGACTCACCACTTCAAAGTTATAACCTTAAAATTACGATAGGTTATGAAAGGGGCGAACACGTCGGGCTATTATAACCTGCTACTTCAAAGTTTTAACCTCGAAATTGCGGGTACATGTTCATTAATTGTTGAAAAAGGACATGTAGCAGGTATAGTCGATTTATGCAGCTTCAATCAACAATTATCAAGTATCAAGTAACAATTATCAATTAACAAGTAATGAAAATGATGGCATTTATGCAAACAGAATTAACAATTAAAGTAATACTAAGCAGGAGCACATCAAGTCAGAGATCCGATCAATTTAAATTAATCTTTTTATACAAAATCAAAAAAACCCATTTTATTTTGAATGAATATCATTCACGTTTCACGTAATAGGTAAAACGAACTTTTTGTGAGCCACAATAAAATAATTTGAGAAAAGTCAGGTTGGTTTTCGTCATCGCGCTGACCAATCCACGGCCACTTCAAAATTAAGGAAAATTGTCTATTGAAACGCATAACCCATTTCATATTGAATGAATATCATTCACGTTTCAAGTAACAGATAAAACTAACTTTTTGAGGCCACAATAAAATAATTTGAGAAATTTAAAAATTTTATTAAAACTAACCCATTTAATATTAAAAAATCATTCAAGTTTCACGTAACAGGTTAAACAAACTTTTTGTAAGCCACAATAAAATAATTTGAGAAAACTTAGGTTAGCTTTCGTCATCTCGCGGAATGGTGAATTTTGAAGGTTATTGTAATTTGTAGTAACTTTTATCAAATGCGAACTGTGGTTATCACTTATGGAGATAGCAAGAACGTGGCAACCATCACCACATAACACAATCGAGTGCCTGCCACATTGAAGGTATTATAGAAGTTGCCGAAACGACACCGAAACTATCATACTCTCTTGAAAGTGACTGTGACTTCTAAGTAATATTTAAGTGGTACAGGATGGTTACCGCAACGGTTATTTTCCACTTTTAAGTTTGAAAACCTTTCAAGTGATTTGCTCAGTGGCCATAATGTTCCAGACACCTCAAATGACACTAATAAGTTATAGAAGTGTGGAGTGGCTACTAAAGATGGGAATTACGTGACTACAACCATACACATTTAACATTTCAGTAATTCTTACTGTATAGTGGTTGATTTAGTGGTGATTACGTGATAACCACCGAGTCGAAGTTGCAGTATCAGTTTCCGTCACTATAATGCTGTTTGGGTTGGAAGTGACAACTGTTTCACGTTACAAAATGTGATTTCAGAATTACTGAACTTATCCCATTTGGTTGCTCCATGCACTATAATACTAAATATAGGCAGATTAACCAGTCTTCATGAGGTGTGTGTGTTTTTTTTATAAAAAATCAGCCATTTCAACGTCTACAGTGAGTGCAAATTTCCCGGACTATTTTAAATTCGCAACTTCGTTACGGTCATTTCCCATATTTTTGCTGTGCTATGCGGATGTTACGGGTGATATTTCAAACGATGACGCTGACTTAAGCGACTAGCTTTTGGAATCCGCCGCCCCAACTTTTTCCACACGGATGCTTCCAACGCGTTTCGCAAAAATGAACTCTCTGTATGCATGTCATTTCACCCTCCCTGAAAACGATACCATTGTTCTGCTAGCCATTTCAGAGGCGCGACCGTGCGAAACGAAATATGAAACAATATAATCGTCATAATTTCATGAATCAAATTCCTGAAGCTGATAAAATTCTATAGGAAAAAGTTTCCTTTTGAAGATAGTATACAGCTTCAGGCAAAAAAGTTTCATTTCGTATAATTGAATTGTAGATTCCCGTAATGGAATTGATTTCCTGCTATGAGGCAGTTGATTTCATACAAAAGTACGACGCTGGATAACTTTTTTATTACCGACTTCTCTTGAAAATGCACACAGAAAAAAAAATTTACTTGAATAATATTTGGAGCAGATATAATGTTGAATATCAGGAGTAACATTTTTGTCCCTGTACTGGTATACCTACAGCAGAATCTTAATTTGATAGTTTATTGGAAATTTTCTCATTAGTGTATTTCACTTTTCTTTGCTACATACTCCAATGAGCCTTTTTCCTGAGAATAGTGTGGCAAATTTGTCACGAGAGGCAGCACTTGTGGTAGGAACGAACATCAAACCTTATCCATTTAAGATAGTGTTAATTAAGTGATACAGTTGAATTATTTAAAATAATTGAGTTTAGATGTAATAAATGGATCCATGCCTCGAGGAGAGTGGATTTTATAAAAGAAAAAGTTAATAAATATTCATATATTTGTTCTAAACATTTTATTGGTGAAAAAGGTCCAACTGAAGAAAATCCTGATCCAGTTTCTGCAACGATTAGTAAGGTAGGTTAGGTAAATGTTAAGGGGCCGTGCTCATGCTCCCTGAATATAGCTGTTTGACTTTTCTTGCCTGTTTTTGCCTCCTGAACACGAAAAACGCGGCGGTCTCATAACGTTTCCGATATATATTGACTTTCTCCTTCTTCAAGTGGTCATTTTTAGGCACCGTTTTCGCGCACAAATATCACTCACAATGCCTCATTCTTTTTACCAGCTTGAACTATATTCTCAATTGAGAATGTTTCCCTTTTCAACATGTTCATGTGACCAATATAACATGTGTTCTTCTGCACCTTCAGATAGATGGCAAATATTCCTGACAAAATAAACAATTATAAATTTTCTATACCTCTAGCTGAGGAATATCCAATGTTACGTAATAAATGTACCATTACAGATGAACTACTATGAAAAGTGTGATATTGTAGGTTGAATTACGTTTATCTTTTTCAGGAAGCCCTTCAGCAAGTTCTGCAACTTTTTCCGCATTCAACTGTTTTTGAGTTCCCTGATAAGTTGAGAAGCTATAATATTATAATAATAGCCTGTATTTAATATATATATATATATATATATAAAATATTTTTTATAGCCTGGAATAGATGCATTAGAATATTCTGTAATATATATTTTTCGTTTATTGAACCACCCTCCTGAAAAAATATATTACCAACAAATATTAGATATTTTTACAAAAAAAATGTATAGGGCGATTTTCATCCAGCATATCCAAACAAATTTGAGGCCATATTAAACAAATAATAATAATGTTCTGACAACAATAAGAAACAATTTTTTTGTAGTGTGAAAAACTAGGAGTAAAGATTCAACAAAATCTTATTTTAACCACAACATATATGCATGGACAATGTGATTTGAGATTTCAACAGCATAAGGTTTACAAATTACTTCTGGTCAGTTTATAAATGATGAAAACTTGTAACGGAATCTACAATATTACAGTGTGTATTTCACTACAATATAACGTTAATTCATTGAAAAAGTAAATGAATTACTTCGCTGAAAACACATTCTTAAGTCTGAATGTTGTTGATGCACAAGTGTTCTTGTAAAATTGTCAACAGTCTAATCAAGGTTTCAACAATGCTGAATTTGTTAAACAGCAAAAATTTGTGCAAAAGCCACGAGCCTGTATATGTGAACATCGTCAATATCAAGATTTGTCAATTTAATCAAGAATACTAGTGGACCTCCTGGGTTTTTCATTTTTTGTTATTTCAACAACTTTTTTCCAATAGTTAATGTTTTCTGAATGAGGTATTGATCTTCTTGCTGAAGAAATACCTATTGGGATATTTCTATTTGTGGCGATTGTTTTCGTTGATGCCCACTATATTTGTCATACAGAAGAACAGTCGTCGTGATGATTTTTTGTTTTTGCCAAATATAGTTACTTCAAATTTGAAAGATTTACGGGTACCTTTCCCCCATTGTCACAAATGTTCAATACACATTTTACACACACTATGAAGCATCCACCTTTATCTTGTTTTTTTTTAATTAAATTCAACCCGCATCGACCTCGCAGGGTTATTAGCGGTGGTATAATTTTATTATATCAGGTTCATTACATTGATCTGTTGGATATACTGGAAAACACTTTTCGGGCCACTGTTCAAAATCACTGATATGTCACTGGTTAGCTTGAGGTTGATCCTTTCCTGGTGGTATTGTGGGCAGACGAATAGGTGCTCAACAGATAGTTGTGTGTTACATCGTTCACAGCTTCTTGGTGTCTCTCTCTTCCAAATATGCTGGTGTGTGAGTTTGGTGTGTCCAATTCTCAGGTGTCTGGTGTTTTCGACTGAGTACAGAGTAGTTTGGATTTTTCATGTGTGGATTTATTTTGTACAATTTATTTGTAGTCATTGTCTGCCATCTCTCTTTCCATAAATTTTTATTTGGCTGTATAAGTCTCGATATGGTGTTTTTTTGACTGTTTTTGCTCCTGGATTTGAAAAGGTATTTCGAGCCATATTATCCGCCTTTTCGTTCCCGGGTATTCCCATGTGTGATGGGACCCATACTATTTCAATTGTTTTCCCTTCTTGATACAATTTACCTAGGTTGACTTTCATTTGTTGCGAGAGAAGATGCCTAGGGTAGAGTTGTCGGATTCCTTCTATTGCACTCAGTGAATCTGTGAATAGCACAGTGTTTCCAGGCATCTCTCTCGCCTTCAGTATTGCTTGTGATATCGCATGTACCTCGCCAGTGTAGACGTTACAAGTTTGTGGTAGTTGATAGCATTCAGAAGTGTATTCACTGATTACAGTTGTACCCAGGCCTCCTTCGGTTTTTGAAGCATCAGTTTAAATATGGTTGAAGTGCAGTACTTAGAGGAGATCGCTTTGAAAGAGTTTAGTATAAGGATAGTAGGAGTATCATTTTTCGGGAGTTTTAGGAGTTCGGTGTTGCACTGGGGGATCTCTATTGTCCAGGGAGGTGGAGTATCCAGGTTGACAGGGTATATGGAGTTGAAATCAATTGTGTTCACAATTCTGCGGATCCGTGAATGTAGGGAATTTGGTGGATTAGGATTTTCATCAATTTGGTCAGGAAATATCCGTTTATGAGTTGGGTTTTTGTGATTAGATGAGATTCTTGCAGCATATGTAAGGCTGAGATAATTTCTCCTTAGTTCTAGGGGCGGTTCTCCTGCTTCTACATATAAGCTTTCCACTGGACTGGTCCGGTACGCGCCGAGAGCAATTCTGATACCAGCATGATGTTTTATTACGGACTTTCGAGCGCTGGAGTATACAATAGATCCATAATCAATTTTTGATCTTATTATCGTCCGATATATACGCATAAGTGTTATGCAATCTGCACCCCACGGATGGCTCGCTAGCGTTTTCATCAAGTTGAGACCGTTCTGACATGACTGTTTCAGATTCTTTATATGTTTTCTCCATTGGAGTCTTGAATCAAATGTGAGTCCAAGAAATTTTATGTTTTTAACAAATTCCAGCTGATGGTTGTCGAGAGTTGAAGATGGAGGTTGAATACTGGATTTTCTGGAGAAGAGCATACATTTTGATTTTGTGGTCGAAAATTGAAATCCGGTTTGTTTGGACCAGATCTCAATTTCTTTTATGGCAGCTTGAAGAAGCTTACCTGACGAATGTATATTTTTGCCACTCGTGTATAAAACTAAGTCGTCTGTAGTAGATATGCTAGGCGGGTTCTGGCGCAACCCCTATTTTGGGGTGGGTTTTGGCGAGTGAGTGAGGGGGTGGTTTTCGGGTGGGGGGGGAGATGGTGGCGGTCATGGGTGGTTCGTTGTGGGAGGGGTTTGTGAAAAAGATGGCGGTGAGAGGGGTGGGGATGGTTGTATGTGGGTAGGGGTGGGGGGATGAGTGGCCTGTGATTGGTCGGAATGGTGGCAGCCATGTTGTGTATGGGAGTGTGTGATTGAGAGTGGGAGGTGGGGAGAGCTGTGATAGGTCGTGGGCGTGGTGATAGCCGCCGGCCGTTATCCAATAGCCGAGCAGCATATTGAAATGGGGGTGTCAACCAATATCCGTCAACGGCATTGGTCGGACGGAAGTGTCACGTGATCAGTGAATGGCGGCGGCCATTTTGGAAAGTGGGAGGAGCCAGCGATGATGCGGCTATGACTCAACCGACAAGTCTTTGCAGGAATATTATCTACGTCAGCACTTCTTATCAGTTGTTTATTTAAGCGACCGGATATCGGCGGCATCCTTTGTTTACATTGAGATAAGATATCGGCGGCGGCATCCTTTGTGAAAGAGTTTGTTTACATTAACAAGATAAGAGAGTATGCAGCTGCACGCTCGAACCGTGGGATTCATATTCAAAGTCGTATGATTACTATTCGTATTTGTATCTAAGCGGACTAAGGCACTGTCGGCGACATGGAAGCAGGACGGATCCGTTTCCATATTCAAGGTCAAATGATCGCATCATCCAGTTCTGAGAATTTTGTTGAGTTGGCAGTTTTCGAATTGCGCAGTAGGAAATTGATGTGGGTGACCGATCCCCACCGTCAGCTTCATTCTTCATCTGTCCTCTGAACTGTGAACATCGTTCTATTCAGTGCTCTCTTTCTTGCTCTCTGAGTTTGTGTGTTCGTGCATCTACCAAACATCTAAAACGTAAGTTTTTATTTTATTCTTTTACTTTTTTCAAAACCTTTTTTTTGTATGCCAAAGGGTACTTTGAGTTTTTTTCTTCATATATCGAGGGTGGGGGTTTTTTCTATTTGTTTACGGGGAGGAATTGTTTTTTCTGCAAAACATTTTAAGGGATTGTTTATTTATTATAGATGAATCTTGCAGAAATAAACGCTGTTGCGAGCAGTAGCTACAGGGAAACCGTAGCTCTATCAACATTGCCGCTAAACAAGCCTATGCTAATCGAGAAATTGAGAGCAGTCAAAACGAAGTACGGGGACACAATAGTAGCCGATTTGGAACCCAAATCAGTCTTCCTACCAAGGAAGGTATTCGAGGTGTTACAACCGAAAATTG